>JAADXN010000075.1:0-54535 GCA_023337875.1 Pythium apleroticum | reverse complement strand
GGGGGGGGGGGGGGGGGGGGGTTGGTGGTTGACGTTCCCGCCGAGGAGCTAGCACTCGTCCACACGCCGCTGGACGTCTGGCCAGGACACGTGTAGTCCTGTTACGTCGAAGGACATGCCATGCTCACGGCCTCCACCGCGGTCCACGAGATCTCGCTGAGCTTCTTGAACCCCGATGGGCACGACGGGAAGTCAACTGTAGTCGGATCCACGACGAATTCGGTTCTGGAAGGTTCGTCCGAGTAGTCCGTGTTTTTGTACTGGACCGCCAGCAAGTCGAAGTTCGGCATGCGGTTGAACGTGGACGGTGTCGTGGCACGGTCGCATGTCTTGGGCGAGAAGTACCCCAGCCCGTAGTTCTGCGGTCCGAAACTCGTGAAGGGGTACGGTGAAGTCGATCCCGAGTTGGCCAGCTCAGTCGAGTACTCAAACACGAAGCCACCGTTGAACTGTGCACGGTACGCCTTCGTGTGCATCCAGCCGGCCTGACGCCACGTGCGCTGTGCGGCATAGCCATCCAGCGTGGGGGAACGACGGGTTCAGGCAGCCGAACTCGGCGAACATCACCGGAATGTTCATCTTGTACGACGTGAAGTCCGACAGCTGATTCTTGTATCCACCCGCTCGGTCCGCGGTGGTGACCGTTTCGTCGCAGTGCTGGTATATATTGAGCCCGAACCACTCGGCATTTTCGTAGACGTCGTTGGGATCGGTGCGGCAGTCGTAGTACTTGGCATTTGGACCGCGTTCACCGGCCGAGTCAGCCAGCACGACACCGACAGGGATCTTCCGAAGTGTCGAGCAGCTCCCGACGTAGGCGCGCATGTCACGAACGAACTTCTTCTGGCACGGCGCGTTATCCGTGATCTGCCCGGCAGCGTGGTTGATCTCGTTGCCGGCACTGTACGCCAGTATATTGTCGTACTTGGCGAACGCGTCGATGATTATCTTGCCACGTGTCTTCAGCGCCGCTGGGTAGCACGTCGGGTAGGTGTCTCACGAAATCGCGCACCCGTCGCAGCTCGCACCGAATTCAATCAACAGGTGGCAGCCACTGAACGGCACCTCCTCATGGCGCTAGGTAGGTTCGGCCTTAAGGGTTGCCTTGCAAGGTTGGATCTTGCAAGAAATCCGTCCGGCTGAAGAAAGATTGCTGACCAGAAGTCTCGCATGGCTTCCCTTGGGTTAAGCCCGATACGATCCGGAAAACTTCGCTCGCCCGCACATTGTATTCCGCTTTCGGACTTGACGTTCGTTCTTCCACTCACACAACTGGGCTTCTACTGAGATGCAATTGACAGTAAACTAGCGTCAATTTACAGTGAAGGCAAAGCTGCGGGAGGAGGACATGCAAAGAGATGCAGACGGCATGACCAGCACATCACAGGTCCACGACGGCTCGAGTGCCCTTACTCCAGGGAGCCACGCTGTGATTTCACCACGCCAACCTGACGTATAAACGAGCTGATGCTGCCTGTTAACGCTCTCGCAGCGTTGCCTGCGTTGCTACTGCGATCGTGAGCGCGACTTACCGGTGAGAGAGGCAACGCATTCCAGTGGAGACCGCATTTGAGTGGAGACAGCAATGGCGGAAATACAAAACGTATGATGCGTCATTCTGTTAGGGCGTCCGTCGATGCAGACATCAGCTAGTTCACCACCGCTGCAGTGATGGCTGCCACTACACATGTAAATGCCAGCGGACTGTGAGCAGGCGCGTCACTTTTACCCGTCGACGTCGACGAAGATGGCGTTGTGCTGCTTGGAGTCGTCGTGGTAGTCGTGGTTGTACCCGTCGTTGACGTGGAGGTTCCCGTCGAAGCTGTCTGAGATGTGCCCGACGACGAGCTAGCACTCGTCCACACGCCGCTGGATGTCTGGCCAGGACACGTGTAGTCCTGTTGCGCCTTAGGACAGGCCGCGCTCACGGCGTCCACCGCGGTCCACGAGATCTCGCTGAGCTTCTTGAAACCCGACGGACACGCCGGGAAGTCAACCTTGGTCGAGTCAGCAACGAACTCACTCTTTGACGGTTCGTCGGAGTAGTCCGTGTTTTTGTACTGGACCGCCAGCAAGTCAAAGTTTGGCATGCGGTTGAACGTGCACGGTGTGGCGGCATGGTCGCAAGTCTTGGGTGAGAAGTACCCGAGTCCATAGTTCTGCGGTCCGTACGTCGTGAACGGGTAAGCCGACGTTGAGGCCGAGTTGGCCAGCTCGGTCGAGTACTCAAACACGAAGCCGCCGTTGAACTGCTCGCGGAAGGCCTTGGAGTGGATCCAGCCGGCCTGGCGCCACGTGCGCTGGGCATCGTATCCGTCCAGCGTGGGGAACGATGGATTCAGGCAACCGAACTCGGTGAACATGACCGGAATGTTCATTTTGTACGACGTGAAGTCCGACAACAAGTTCTTGTATCCGCCTGCCTTGTCCACGGTAGTCACTGTCTCATCACAGTGCTGGTACACGTTGAGCCCGTACCACTCGGCGTTTTCGTACTGGTCAGTCGAGTCCGTGCGGCAGTTGTAGTACTTGGCGTTGAGGTCACGCTCGTTGGCCGAGTCAGCCAGCACGACACCGACGGGGATCTTCCGAAGCGTCGGGCAGCTCCCGATGTAGGCGCGCATGTCGCGCAGGAACTTCTTCTGGCACGGCGCATTGTCGGTGATCAGCTTGGAGTGCGTCGTGGCGGCGTGATTGATTTCGTTGCCGGCACTGAACGCCAGTACATTGTCGTACTTGGCGAACGCGTCGATGATCATCTTGCCGCGCGTCTTCAGCGCCGCTGGGTAGCACGTCGGGTACGTGTCTGCCGTGATTGCACAGCCTTCACAGCTTGCACCCAAGTCGA
Source organism: Pythium apleroticum (assembly GCA_023337875.1). NCBI lineage: Eukaryota > Oomycota > Peronosporomycetes > Pythiales > Pythiaceae > Pythium > Pythium apleroticum. Next base: position 51,687 of record JAADXN010000075.1, on the reverse strand, counting down.
CGAGCGCGTACATGCCGTACGAGCGCAGTAGACACATGAACTTGTCGTGCGACTTGGATGGATCCACAGCATACAACCTCACCGCGTTGGCACCCAGGGCCGCCATTTGCTTGATGTCCGCCGTCCACAACGCACTGTAGGCGTCCGTGAAGAAGTCGTAGTTGTTTACATTCAGCTCGCCAGCGTTTGGTCGTGGGTAGTAGTCCACGCCACGCACACCGAAGTACTTGGCCGTGTTGGCGTCGTACATCTTGTAGTTCTTGATGACGATGGGGCTGGTGTAGGCATCGGTGGTGTGGTGGCTGAGGTGCAGCACGGCCACAAGCAAGCCGGAGACCAGCGCCGAGAGCTTCATGGCTGGGGAGGTGTTGGCAGAGCGTGAGGAGAAGCCAAAGTCCGAATGGAACGAAGCGGGATCTTCTGTGAAGAGGCACCCCTCCAACGAAAGGGCTCTTACCCCCCAGCGTTGCCAGCCCGCTCGCTGCCTTTCTAGATTCGGGTGGCGGCAACTTCTCGGAGGATCTTGAAGAGTCGTCCCGTGAAGTTGCGTGTATCATGTCACAGAAAATAGTGGTGAGCATCCAAAATCGATAGCACGATGTGAAAATCTGATATTTTCTTCTGGAATCTAGCTGCTGAATGCAGAGGCGATGATCCAGGCAACACACATCGACATGAACGATCCAAGACCTGGACGGATCGAGCTCGTGGCACTAGAGGTCGAGCCGCTCGTTCCACTGGTTCCGCTGGTTCCGCTAGTGCCACTGGAGCTGGTTCCAGTCCACGTGCCGCTTGACGTCTGACCGGAGCACGTGTAGTCCTGCGCTTTGGCTGGACAGGAGAGGCTCACAGCCTCGACGTCGCTCCAGTCAATATCACTGAGCTTCTTGAAGCTAGAAGGGCACTCTGGGAAGTCAACCTTGCTCGTGTTCGCGACGAAGCTGCTCATGGCTGGCTCGTCCGAGTAGTCCGTGGCGTTGTACTGCTTGGCCAGCGAGTCGTAGTTGGGCATGCGGTTGTACGTGCACGTGGTGTTAACGTGGTCGCAGGTTTCAGGCGAATAGTAGCCCAGGCCGTAGTTTTGGGCGCCGTATGATGTGAATGGGTACGGCGAGTCGTCCTCCGAGTTGGCTAGCTCCGTCGAGTACTCGAAGACAAAGCCGCCATTGAATTGCTGACGGAACGTCTTGGAGTGGATCCAGCCTGCCTGCAGCCATGTGCGCTGAGCCGCGTAGCCATCAACAGTCGGGAACGACTTGTCGAGGCAGCCGAACTCGGTGAACATGACCGGGATGTTCATCATGTAGGCCTCAAAGTCAGAGAGCAGGCCCTGATAACCTTCAGCCTTGTCGACGCTCGTCACGGTGCCATCGCAGTACTGGTACACGTTGAGTCCGTACCACTCGGCGTTCTCGTACGTGTCGCTGGAGTTGGTACGGCAGTTGTAGTACTTGGCGTTCAGCTCACGTTCGTCGCTCGAATCGGCGAGCACGACACCGACAGGGATCTGGCGCAGCGTCGAGCAGCTTCCGATATACGCACGCATGTCCCGGATGAACTTCTTCTGGCATGGCGCGTTATCCGTCACGGTACCAGCGACGTGGTTGATCTCGTTGCCCGCGCTGAAGGCCAGGAGGTTGTCGTATTTGGCGAACGCATTGATCACTTGCTGACCACGAGACTTGAGCGTAGCGGAGTAACACGCCGGGTACTTCTCCTTGGTGATCGAGCAGCCTTCGCAACTCGCGCCAATATCCACGAGCGCGTACATGCCGTAGGAACGAAGCGCGCACATGAACTTATCATGGGACTTGGACGGATCGACGGCGTACAGACGCACCACATTCGCGCCAACTGCAGCGATTTCCGCAAGATCTTTGGTCCAGATATCGACGTAGTCGTCCGTGAAGAGGTCGAGGTTGTTCTCGTCAAGCTCGCCGGCGTTCGGGCGCGGGTAGTAGTCGACGCCGCGCACGCCGAAGTACGCACCGGTCTTCGCATCGTACATCTTGTAGTTCTTGATCTTGATCGGGGTCGTGTACGCCGTCGCTGGCTCTCCAATCAAAAGCGTGGCAGCCAACGCCACCGCGAGGGTCGAGAAGAGACCCGAGAGCTTCATGGTAAGGAGGTTGTTGTAGAGCTCGTCGGATTGGAGAATGGCACTCACAAGAGCAGCGCCGCAACAGCCACAGCCAGCGCCTTAGTACACTTGTAACAGCCAAGGTCACATCTACATGAGACGCTGGACAGGCACGAGCTCGCTGAAGATCAGCGCCGTTCACGCGACACGCCCTCACCAAGCGTGCCCACCCCGCCTCTGATGGACACTCCAGCCACAAGTCTTTATTGCAGCTTCCAACATCATCGGCAGAGATGACAATCTGGCGCAGCACGCTAGTCGCCAGCTGTAGTGATCTGCTTGTTGTCTCTGCTCACGAAATTTGCCGGTGGGTCTGTGAGACACTGGAGTCTGTCATACACAAGCCAATGACCATTTACCCGAATTGAAGCCTGTGCTGTTCCCTCTCAAAACCAACATGGCTACATTCCATTCGTGGCTCCACCTTCAACATCTTATGTGAGTACTCGTAAATGCGTAAATACCAGCGTAAAATGAGTTTCTGGCCGAGAAGATTCGATTTTTCATGTGGCACACTGAAAATTCAGTTTTAGTGGAGATATTACCTAATCATCCGCCCATCGTCCGCTCGCGTCCCCTGCCAGCGTCCTCTCAGAAAATCTGGAACGCCAACGTCACCAACGACTTGGCTGCATCCGTCCGCTCCGCTCCGCCTCCTTCATCCCCACCCCTCCCCCACAAAGGATTTTTACGCCCTTTCCCCTCCTCCACGCAAGATCCTCCACGACGGCGCGGGAAACAACACGCCCGACAGACACCCCGCCGTCCGCTCTGCACTCCACTGCGGTGAAGTTTTCTATCCGAGATCCCCCACACCAAACCCATCCGACGGCAACGTTTGAAATGACGGTAAGCCATGATGCGCGCTTGCGGCGGTGGAGAATGTTCTCCCCTCCGCTGTTCTCCGCTCCTCGGAAAGCGGGGGAGCTCTTCGCTGGTCGTTCTGGAGGACTGATATGCGTGTGATGTGGATATGGTGACCCCCAGGAAGTAGCAGCGGCGAATGGTGCGAAGCCGAGCGGCAAGGTCGCCGACCCTGTGAAGGCCAAACCTGTGGCCGAGGCCGCACCAGAGGACGTCGACAGCGGCGAGAACGACGAAGAGAACGATGACGACGAGGAGGAGCAGGACGGCGACGACGACGTTGCCGAGAACGACGGCGGCGATGACGATGAGGACGACGACGCTGCGGCGCCAGGCGTGGACGACGAGAGCGCTGAGGACGACGACCAGGACGACGCTGGCGACGACAACGACGAAGATGACGATGAGAACACCGTCGAGGAGGACGACGAGGAGGACGATGAGGACAACGACGGAGGAGAGCAGGTCGGTTTAGCCTCTTTGTACACCACCACCTTCGAGGTGAGCTGGAGGCGTAGCGCCCTACCGCGGGCTGAGGAGGATTGCAGGATGGTGGTGCTGACTAGAGTTTGATGCGTCTCGGTAGGACGATGAGAACGACGAGGACTACGATGAGGAGGCTGGAAACGACGATGAAGATGATGATGGCGGCGACGATGACGATGATGAGGACGACGATGACGCACCGCCAAGTACGTTACCTTTGAACTGCTAGTCGCGTTGGGTTGCTCGTGCTGACAGCTTGCTTCTCTGTCTCTGCAGCCAAGAAGCAGAAGAAGTAAACTCGACGGACTCGTGCTAGTACAGTATTTGTTAGAAGACTGCTTCCACACCCGCCGCTCCATGTTATTGACGCGGTCGTCCCGACTCGCGCCTTTCGCCACTTCCAGCCTCACATTCGAATCTTCCTAGTTTTGCTTTTGGGAACCTCTTGCATGCGCACGTCAACACGAACTTTCTTCTACGACGATCTGGTGTGTCTGATTGTCCGCGTCTATTGATCGTCTCCGACTCGCTGCGAATCTTACCCAACCATCGTGCGCTTGCGGCCACGCAGTCGCACGGCCGCCAGCTTCTGGAACGTCGCATCGGATCGGCGCGAGCACGCCTTGTATGCGCGCAACACCTCAGCGACCTTGAAATCAGCACCAGCACCACCAATCAGCAAGCCACCAAATGCAAATGATGCAATCACGACAACGTACGAGAATCTCCGAGTTGATGTGCGTGCTGTTAAACGCGCGCTCCATCACGTAGAGGTCCACGGCCTTGTCCTCGGGCAGCGGCTGTGAGTTCGCCAGTCCAAAGTCGATCACCGTCTACATTCGCCACCTTCGTTCAGAAACCATCCCTCATCATAGCAGCCTGTTTAACCATGATACTCACCACTTCCGTGGCCTCCGCGCTGCTCAGCATCAAGTTGGACGTCGTGAGATCGCCGTGGACGATATCGGCGTCGTGCATCTTGGCGATGGCCGCACCGATCGAATACGCGACCTTCAACGCCGCTGGGCCGTACTCTGGGTCTGCGAGAGCCACTTCACACGATCAGCGCACACTGCGCAATGGAGTTCATCACCATTTCAATCGCCATTCGTCGTACCTTTCTGGTAGGCGGCGCGGATGTATTCCTTGACGCTTCCACCCATGATCTTCTCCGTGTACAGGCGCCCATTGTCCTCGTCGACGAGGTAAATGACTGGCGTGATCACACCCGCTCGCCGGCACTTCATAATGCATCGTGCCTCCTGCACGAGGCGTCGGTGCGACAGCTTGACATCGAGCACTGGCAGGCGGTACGCCTTCTTGATGCGCTCCTTGACGATGCACGGACGGCCACTGAAGACCGTCTCGTAGACTTTCTACCGTAGTGACATCGCCAACACATCCACATCAACTGTCAGCCACACAATCCGTTGCATGGTTACACGAAGCGTCGCTCTCACCGCCTCGGCGCCTTGGCTGATCAGCGTCCAGTCCGCGGCGTTCATTTTCACTCCAGGAGCTCAATTGTTGCTTGGTCCATTTCCCACTCGCCAGTAACTCTGACGAACCTCCCTTATGTGATACAGGTGATCAAGTGAATACAGGTGAGAGGCTGACTCACGAATTAGCCTTCTTGTACAGTACTACGTAATTCGCATGGCCGCATACTAGGCTAATATAATATAGACCTTGGCTCCGCAACGAAGTCCGTCGCTTTCCTCTCTCCAGAACTACCGGCTACGTCGTCGTATGACTCGACTGGATCAGATCATGATCACTCTGTAGTCGCGGTCTCGCTGTATCCACGATGATCTCGGCTCCACAACGATGCAGCGCCTGGTGCGTCTGGGATTGAACTGGAAGATGTGCCCCACTGTGTCGCGATCGAGGTTTGGGCCGTTCGCTGCGTCCCGGACGCTCAGAAGAGCAGCACAGCATCGCACCCTGGACTTGTCGTCGACGAAGAGGTGGCTGTCGTCCTCCCATTCGATTAGATCGAGCAGTTGGGCGGACCACGCGCGAGTCTGAGCATACGTAACTGGTAGTTCTCCACCCCAGATGTATCGCAGACTGTGTTGCCAGTGGAAGTACCGGAGTTGAGATGCGTTTCGTAGGACACTCGCAATAGCAGGCAAACTCGTAGGATACTGGTCTCGATCGCTAGCAGCGACTCGAACGACCTCGAGATGAGACAGCGTGGTGCTGAGGTGCTCGAGTGCGGGTTTCCCGAAGACGTCTTTGTACGTTGGGATATGCAGTTCGAGCTCACGAAGACGGGGTAAGCTTAGGTCCTCCGCTACAACTGGTGTGGACCAGAACGCGCCCGTGTGTTTCACTACGAAACTCTCGAGTTTCGGACAATGGCCAAGAACGGAGCGAAGCACCACCGAAGACTTGACTTCACAGTAGCCAGCGATATCGAGAAATCGCAGATCTGAGCCCAGAGGCGCGATGAAAGCCGGCAAATGCTCTGGACCACTGAGTATCTGCCTGTACTCTTGACTCACGGCGAGAGATATGAGACTTGAGCTTGACGGCGAACGCATCTGCACATCCGTCAATCCCTCAGATCGAACCCACCCCAATCCAAACCCCGGAACGACCACGGCGACCCATGCATTCCACGTTGTTGGCACGGTCGATGACAAGCCGCACACGTCAACTCTCGAGGCGATGTCGCTTGCGATGACAATAGTATCTGCAGAGTCGCGTGGCTCCACTCTGACCGCACACCACTCGAGTCTGGCCGAATAATATCCGTTGCTCTTGGGCTGCCTGCCACTGAGCAGTGCCTGGAGATTGTTGCCTCGCGCCATGGCTTCCATCACGAAGACGCTCTTTTGCGAAAGCTCTGAAACGTTGAGTTTGAGTGCTCGCCATGAAGACTGGGGTGCGTCTGGATGGAACATCGCGTAGGCAAGCCATGGCAAGGCTTCATCAACAAACGTGTCGCTGCAGCTCAAGTCGACCGAATGCAGACTCGTGGTGAAAGGAAGGGCCGACATGAGCGGTCCCAGTAGCGGCTTGCTCAACTTCGAGAGTTGTATACCTGTAATCGTCGCTCGGGAGGCATTGGGGTCGAGACAAAGCAGGCTTTTCGCCAACCGAGCCTTTGGTGAAGTCGGCATTGACTGGATTTCATGTACACTCGCTTCCAACCTTAAGTTGGAGATCCTGACACGCTCGTGGTGCAAGAGGTCGAAGAGTTGGTCGATATCAGACTCGCATTTGACGATGGTGGAATATGGATTGATTTCCAGCTGAGCCAGTCGGAATCGATACGTCGATGGTGGGTGGGAGATGCAGTTTCCTCGTCCATCAACCCTGATGCCAGAGTTCACACTTGCGAGGTACCTCACCAGCGTCGAGCCAAGGCCACTTCGGCTCAAGCTTCCTGCAAACCTGTAGCTCGTTATTCCCCCAAGACACACTTCGGCATGCTGCTGCGTTCGCGCGTGATCGATGAATGGGTCGAGACGCAGCAACACTCCATCGAGCGTGGTTTTCACGGCCGGATCCATGTTTTCGTCTCCGACGCCACAGAACAACCTCAGGCCCGCGAGGCATTTGTCGGTGTTGTTGAGGTCGTCTGCGCCCAACATGAAGCGGGGAAACGTATGCCCAGGCTGGTCGAAGAATCCCAGCGAGTCGTTTAGGCTGTGGATAGCATTGCTGTTGCTTCTATCGTGGCTGTGTTCCGCGAAGCGCGTGGAGAGCTCACTGAAGACACACTTCCAGAAGACCGGGTTCTCTTGGCCACCGTACCCAGGACAGCTCGCCAACGCGCACCATGCGACTGCTGCTGCGCGTGCAATGGAGATGGCTCCGTGGTTACCGAGGCTTGTCTTGAACCGAACCCACGCGACGCTGTCGATGATGCTGATCTTCGGACCTTCTTGTTCCGCCACGAGCCGTACTCGATTGAGCAGTGGCTCCCTCCAGGTCATCGCGATCTCCCACGCGTCTTCCAGGGCGAGACCTTCGTTCGCCGTTCCCGTCCTGTCGACGGTCTCCGATCGGATCAGCTCAAGCGGTTCCATTGGCACAACAGGCTGAAGTTCTGTCCATGAAGGATCTACGGGCTCAGGCACAACATCGGGTGCTGGTCGAGGGTCCGGGTCCGGGGCTGAGTAATTTGCACGTTGAGGCCGAGCTGCCGTGTTTCCCATTGTGACCGCAGACTGGAAAACTTGAAGTGAGGCTTCTGGTGTGAAGGCTGCTTCTAACACAAAACCACATTCTGCAATGTCGTGATAGAAGCAACAAATGATTTCAACCCATTCCACGAAGACCTGATTTATCAGCTGCATCTGGGTCGAGATATATCATCACCGAAAATCAAGCACGCCGCAGTCTCACCATTGGAACTGTAAATCGATTTTCGATTGCGAGTCACGCGAGTGCAGGGAGCGATGCTCGGCGCTAACGAGTTGCTCGCACACGCAGCCACCGCCCTTGAGATGACCGAGGAAGTGCTAAAGCAAGAGATCTGCGCGGATTTCAAAATTCAGGATCCGACATTGACAGAGATCTGCGCGGATTTCAAAATTCAGGATCCGACATTGACGAGGTGAATGACACCTAAGTAAACGAATACTTCTACTACGTAGTACTCCAGTTGGAGTGGATGCTAGACGATCAACTGGGGTAGACGTAGGAGTCGGGCGCCGAACCCATGGCACAGCACCCACGGGACAAACCGCCGGCACAACCTCACGGAGAAACTACGCCTGGCGTTCAAATGAATTGGACATGATCGACATACGTTATGTTCGTTGAACAGAGGTGATAGGAGCTACAGGACGCTACACTCTTTGCACGCAGGGAGCTAACCACGCGAAACTAATTTAGCGGCGTTCACATCGTAGCCCACACCCTCGAAGAGCTTGATCTGGCTAACGAGATCATTGTAGATCTTCTCCGGTCCGTTGAACGCCCACGTAAAGTCCAAGTGGTTGTACTTGACCTGCTTCTCGAACACGATAGTGCTCGTGGGCAACTGGGCTCGCAACTTCGCGACATCCGACGGAGCCGCGAGCCAGTCTTCCTGGCCCGTGAAGAACGCCGTGCGCGGGTACTTGACCTTAGAGAGGTCCCAGGCCGGTGGCTCAAAGGCACCGTACACGGCCTTGTTCTTACAGAACGCATTTGGGCACAGTGCCAGTGGCAGCAGCCTCGTGCACGAGCAGCCGTAGTCGTAGCGGCGGAACGTGTTGTCGCGGATGCCCTGCGCGAAGTGGGCGAGGTTCTTGACGGACGTGCCTGCAGGCGTCTGCGTGATGTAGACGTGGATGCGAGACTTGTTGACATTGTCTGACGGACCCGTGAGCGCGTTGATGATGCTGTCGCACGCGACGTCGACAAACGCGCACGCGTACTTCCCCAAGAGCCCCTGGATCAGCGGCGACTGTGGCCAGAACTCGGCGACGCCAAACGACTGGAAGAACTTGTCCACGTAGGTCTTGGCAAGCGCCGCGAATACTGGTGACGTCGTGCCACCGACGTATGCAACCGGAGCGAGGGCTCCAAAGTACGACACCTTCTTCGCAAGCTCCTGGTTGATCGAGAAGCCGGCGAATGCCTGCATCGTGCCCTCCGAGTGGCCCACGTAGCTCAACGTTGGGCGCTTGGTTGTGCTCAACACGTAGTTGAGCATCGCTGGCATGTCGTACTTGGCCATCTCCTCCCACGAGAAGTCCCAGAAGCGGTCGTCCTTGGTCGTGAAGTCCAAGTGCTTCCGCGACCAAGTCGTGCCGCGGTTGTTTCCGAGCCAGACGTCATAGCCGGCATCGGCGAGAAGGTACGCGAGGCTTTGCATGCGGTAGTTGAGAATGTAAGTGAACGAGCTGTCCAGCAAGCCGTGGATGAGGTAGACGGCGGGCTTGGTGGCGTTGGTTTGCGTTGGTGCGCCAGACTGTGACTCGGCGTAGGAGTGAGGAATGCGATACATCGTGAGCACGTAGCGATCGGCGGTGACGACTTGGTGCTCCTCCACGTGGTAGCCGCGGCGCTTGATCATCTCCGTGACATTGAGCCCTGCGTCCTGGTCGACGCCAACGTTGGCTTCGTCCTCCGCGCGAACGCCCGAGACCGTCGCCAGCACGGCGAGCAGCAGCAGCCAGCTCAGGGATACTGCGCGCTTCATCTTGGTTCAGTGCGGTGCGACCGAAGCGACGGAAGCGTGGCAGATTGGCGAATGGCATTTGGTGGCGTCCGTGACGGAGCCCGTCCACCCGAGGAGATCCGTAAGATGGCGTGACGCCCTTTCGTGTGCGGCCTTTCTATTTTGCCTTCCCGCCCATCACGTCCATGTCAATGGTGATTCTGTGACGCCTTCTGGACTCCGATGAACGTGTGAACTGCAGCAACAGCGACGTGGAAGACGACGCTCTGACTTACAGTAGCTATTCTGCCCATCGGTTCCTCACGCGCAGCTTGCAGTTTCACTGTCGTTATTGGCTTCCTTCCACAGTTAGTCATCTCGTTCGAAAATGTGGCGTCGCCCTGGCCATGCAATTCCACCTGAGTCGCGACGGTCGCATCAGCTCGTCAGAACTGTTGCTGAACTTCCACCCGACAGCTCAGGATTCACCTGAGCCGCAAACTTCCATGTCGAGTCGACGTGTCACATCAAATGCTGCGCTATCCAGCCTGGATTCCAGGCATGAGCTCACGGCTTCAAGGATCCGCGTGCTCGTTTTGATCACTTTGGGTGGGTTCCAATCTTCTCGATGCTTCAGGCACGAGCGCCTCATGAATCGCAATGAGAACGGTACTGTACAGGCATGCAATGCACAGCTAATATTAATTTACGAAACTCAGTACCCCATCCCTTCGTACCGCTTGATCTGGGCGATCATATCATCGTAAACATGTTCGCGAGCGTTGTACGCCCACGTGAAGTCCAAGTGATTGAAAGGTACTTCCTTCTCAGACACGATCGTGCACTTGGGCAACTGAGCTCGGAGCTTGGCGAGATCCAGCGGTGTCGCTAGCCAGTCATTCTTCCCCGTGAAGAACGCTGTGCGTGGGTGCACTACCTTCGACAAATCCCACGACGGCGGCTTCTTCGCGCCATACACTGCCTTGTTCTTGCAGGCTGCCGTGGGGCACTCGGCCAGAGGCTCGTTTGCCTCGCAATCGCAGCCGTAGTCGTAGTGGCGAAACGTTTTGTCGCGCACGCCCTGAGCAAAGTGCACCATGTTCTTGACTGACGTGCCCGCCGGTGTGTGAGCGATGTAGACGTGGATGCGGGATTGGTTCAGGTTCTTCGACGGACCTGTGATGCCATTGATGATGCTATCGCACGCAACACTCACGTACGCGCAGGCGTACTTTCCGAGGAAGCCCTGGATGATCGCTGTTCGTGGCGAGAACTCGTTGAAACCGAGCTCTTGGATGAGCTCGTCCGAGTGGATTTTGGCAAGTCCGTTGAAGATCGTCGCTTTCAGGTCGCCGATGTAGGCGACAGGCGACAGCGCTCCGAAGTACGACACCTTCTTCGCAAGTTCCTGGTTGATCGAGAAGCCGGCGAACGCCTGCATCGTGCCCTCCGAGTGGCCCACGTAGCTCAGTGTCGGACGCTGAGTCACCTTGAGAACGTGGTTGAGCATCGCTGGCATGTCGTACTTGGCCATCTCCTGCCACGAGAAGTCCCAGAAGCGATCATCGTCGGTGGTGAGCGTGAGGTGCTTGCGCGACCACGTCGTGCCTCGGTTGTTTCCGAGCCAAACGTCGTACCCGGCGTCGGCCAGCAGGTACGCGAGACTCTGCGTGCGGAAGTTGACAACGTACGTATACGAGCTGTCGAGAAGGCCGTGGATGAGGTACACCGCTGGCTTACTGGCAGTCTTGTTGCTGGGGCTGGTGGACTGACACTCGGCATAGGAGCGAGGGATACGGTACATGGTGAGCACGTACTTGTCTGCCGTGACGACCTTGTGTTCTTCAACGTGGTAACCGCGTCGCTTGATCATCTCGGTGACATTCAGTCCGGTGTCTCCATCCACACCCATGAAGGTGGCGTCTGCTCCAGGCATGATCACGGAAAGTAGCACGACTGCAGCAAGTAGCAGCCAGCCAAGACACAGCGTTCTCGTCATCATGGTGGCGAATGTCCGGCAGATAGCAGCGGAAGAGCGATAAAATGGAAGTGATGCTCTAGCGGCGGAAATGCCGAGGAGTCTTGCGACCCACGTTAAAGGATCCTCGATTCTACAGGTCGTGCTGCCACAAACGGTCTCCGTTTGGGTGGAGCCAGCAGGTATTTACGTGGTGAAACCCCACGGGGAGAATCCAGATCATAGTAAAGCTCCACTATGGAGACGAGTGACTGAGGACTCCCACAAATCGGCTGCACAGCCTTTGCTTGAGTCAGGACGGCTGGTCTTGACCATGTGCTCCAAGTCTCATTCAGATCCAGCGGCCGGTCGTGTCCTTTGACAGACATCCACCAACGCGACACCAGGCCTCCAGCTCCAGCCAGCGTCTCCCACGAAATATCTCCAAGCATAGGCGACCACGCTCCTGCTTCGGTTTGAATCCCTTGGCAACGAAAGGGCGGATATCGGATACAGTCGTACTTTGTCGAAACGGTTCTCTGAAGCCATTTTGGGTGATATCGTACTTAGGAAGTGCAACACTGTAAAGCCTAAATGGATCGAAAAAATGCGTGAAAGGTCACAAGGCCAATTGGCATCTCCTGCAATCCACTCCGCAAGTACTCCAGAGGTCCTTTCGAAGCACACGTTGCAAGCATGCCACTAACACCGCGCTATACGTGGGAGGAAGATGAAGCGAGCGTTGTGATGCAGATCGCGCTGCCGGGCGCAGCACTGAAGAACGTCGACATTTACAGTGAGGTTTTGATCGGTATCCTCAGGCCTGCGCGTTATACTCACTGGTTCTGGTACGATCCCAGTCAGCGATCTGGTCGTAAAGGTAAATGTGGCCCCGTACGTGCTGCTGCTGGACCTGTTCGAGGCTGTGGACGAGTCGTCAGCTGTCATCAAGCGGAACGCCGCCACGCACGAGCTCAAGATCACAGTCCGCAAGGTGCGATCCTGTCTCCCACTAAATTGTCACTGAGTCACACAGCAGCCTAACAATTGCTCCTACTCTTCATAGGTCGAAGCAAAAATGTGGCATCAGTTGTTGTGCGACGACAACAAAACAGCGTTGAAGGCTCGGCGTCTGCAGTCGATGGAGCGCAAGAGCCAAGCGGAGACGTCACTTTCTGAGAAGCGCAAGGAGCGCAAGTACCAGGAAGAGAAGCAAACGCTACGAGCTCAAATGGCTGTTGATGATACGAACCGCCAGATCCTCTCCGATCTGAAGGCTGAGGAGAAAGAGCGCGAAGAAGTGAGTCGGACACACTGATCACTGCGGACTATACTGCCTTGGTCTAATCTGCTCTCGACTGATATCCTCGCAGCAAGCGATGTACGAATCGTTCAGAGAGCTCAAGGTGAAGGAGCTTCAGGAGAAGCCTGTCCGAGTTGTGAAGAAGCCGGCACTTGAATCTGCAGCGTCTAAGACCGACAATCAGCGAGACAACGCCGTCCCATCAGCCTTGTCAGGTGGGAGGGCTTCAGCTAAAAAGCGCGTCTCATTCGCGACTGATACCGCTGCCGACACCACCAAAGAAAATCAAAGAATGACCAAGTCATCAGCGCAAAAGCAAGAAGAAGAAGAGATCCTTGAGCTCAACGCTGATGGCAGCTTTGACATTGCGCGTGCTCCTCCTGCCAAAGCAATCTGGGATGAGAAGCTGCCGGAGCTGTCGGAGTCCGAAGACGACGTCGAAGATATTGATTCTGGTGATGACAACCAAGTCGAATTGAAGCCTGATTTGGCTCAAAAAGTCCCAGAGAAAGAGGACACCCCCTCTAACCAAGAGGAGGTCGACGTCGTTGTGGTAGAGCTACCGCCGCCACGCGCTGCCTCTCAAGCGGAAATCAAGTTCACGCCTCGCCTGTTTCCAACGCCTTCACGCGAGTCGAAGGCCGCTGAAGAAGAGGACTGGCTGCTGAAGAACCGCAAGCACCTGAAAAAGCACCAGGGCTTACGCGGTGCCGCTGCTGCCGCATACGACATCAGTGAAAGCGATCGTGGGTGATCTTCGAGTCGACATCGTGTGGTCTGCTCTGTATCCTCATAGCTCATTGGGTTTTGCGTTCTTGTAGCGGCGTGGCTCAAGGCGAAAGGCGACGATTTCTATCGATCACGCGACTATCGTAGCGCCGTAAATGCCTACACGGAAGCCGTCTCTGTCGTTGCCGACGACCAGACAGACCTGCTGACTTCGTGCGTGGTTACGGGGTTGCTCTGCTGTCACCAGCTTCGATATCTAATACCGTTTGACTGTATGAACCCACTGTAGGTGTCTGTCAAACCGCGCTGCTTGCTACCTGCAGCTGGGAGAGTTCGAGAAGTGTCTGGAAGATTGTTCCAAGGCGCTGTCGCATCTTCCCGACACGCCAGAGGCCAGTGCAACAGCTCAAACTGCCACAGGAGAAGGCCATGCGCGCGTCATCCGCGAGTTCCGACTGAAGCTCAAGCTTCTTGTGCGCCGAGGAACGGCGTTGTGTCGCCTTGGTAAATTCACAGAGGCCAAAGCTGACTACGGTGTCGCCCTCACCATGGACAAGCAGAATCCGGCGTTGCAGTACGACTACTACCAGCTGCTTCAACTCGAGCAGTCACAGCAAGCGAAAGAACGTGGTGATGAAAGCTTCAAGCAAGGCCAACTCGATGATGCGATCACCAACTACGACGAGAGTCTCCGACTGCATCCGCACTCAATCGCATGTCTCTCAAATCGAGCGGCCTGTTTCCTGAGACGTCACGAGCTCCAGAAGTGTGTGGACGACTGCTCCACTGCACTGCAGCTATTGCAGCAACAGCCTCTGGAGGGAGGAAGGGTAAGTGAAGGAAGTGACAGTAGCATAGCGTTCTTCGCGGTGGGCCCAGCGCCCGGTACCGCAAAGCGACGCGAGTGGGTTGTGAAAACCCTTGTGCGACGCGGAGCCGCCTACGCGACGATGAAGGAGCTCTCGAGAGGTGCGCTTTCTCCTAACTGTTTCAGTATTGGCGATGTGCTGACTGTGACCGTCCTTTTTCGTAGCTGCTGACGACTACGCCGCTGCCGTGGAGTTGGATCCGTCCAACAAACAGCTACAAACAGATCTCCACAAGATCCGCCACCAGCTACACAACGCGCAAAGCGACAACAACGGCAAAACCGAGTCTGTCCTTGTCGATCCAGTCAGCGTGGCACCGTAGTGGCGTGTGTCGAAACGGCGAACACAATGAATTGCATGATAAATAGGCTGGGCCAACTACAGTTCATAGTGCAGCTAGCTGCTCAGAGAGAAGTGCAGTTGCTGTCAAGTGTAGAAGGGGAGGACTCGCCGCCGCTGAAGCTCAATGGAGGCATGTTGATCGCAGTGAAGTCACCAGGAAGCGGCGTATCCACGTGAGCTGGTGGTGGGCAGCTCATAGTGTTAAAGCCGTTTTGGAGCAGCTTATCCACCTTCCAGGCTGGCATGACCTTCATGCTTGGAGATGGACCTGGGGCTGCCGTCGGAGAGAACGTGGACGAGATCACATCAGCACAGTATGAAAGGAGGCTAGCTGATGGCTTCTTCTCAAGCCGCCCCGCACGTGCCTGCTGCGGCTGCTGCTGGTGAGCAAATGGTACGGGCAGGTCCTTTGCCTGCACCTCGAAACTGCCACATCCAGGAAACCGAGGAACCACAGGGACATAGCGGGCGGTGACAGGCGTGGCAGGTGATGCAGAGAAACTCGGCATGCGGTATTTGTTGGTAAGCGGCGTATCGGGGCTCATCGTCGACGGTGATGCAAGCATCCCATGTGCGGTGCGAACGCGGTCGTCGGAGTCTCTCCACGCAAACGGCTTGACACTCCCCAGCTTGGCATGCTTTCCGTACGGCAACGGCGATCCATTACCTCGGCGCTGGCTCGTAAGCAAACGCTGAGAAGGCTTGAGTGGTGTCGGTGGGCACAACGACTGAGGCTGCGGCTCATCAATCTTTTCTGACCGGTTCTCCACTTCACGCAGCTTCTCCAGGAGCGATTCGACTTGGAGTTGACACTTCTGAACAGTCGAGGTGGCCTCTGCCTGGCGTTTCTCCAGCTGACTGATCTGGTTCTTCAGTGTTTGCTCGACCTGCTCGTGCGCCGAGAGAGTTTGTGCCAGTTGGGTCTGAATCGCCTGCGTTTGCGCCTCGTGCTGGTTGCCAAGCTCCGAGATCTTAAGCTTGAGAGCCGCATTTTCCTGGCGTAAGCGCGCGGTTGTCAGCGGAGGATCGCTGTTAAGCGCTGCCTGCTTGCGCAAGTTGTGAATCTGCTGCGGCTTCTTCTCAGCCTTCAATGCAACGACTGGCTCGGCCTCTTGTAGTGTGTCTTCTCGAGAAAAGAGACGGCGGTGCAAGCTGAATGGGACCTGAACTGGCGTCACGGCTTCTTCTTGGTTGTTGTCCTCATCGCTGTCATCATCTTGAGCCGCTCTCTTCAGTGCCTTTCGCGCCGCCAGTGGCGAAGGCTGCTGCTGATCAGGCTCGGTCATGTGGTTGTCCTTGCCTTCCTTGTTGGCAAGTGCGTCTGGATGAGTGGCCTTCACAGACTCACGACGCTCCATTTCAAGCTGGTAGGAAGCGCGGCGGGCTTGCGCGCTGGACATGGCTGTAGTAATGCGGCGGAGATGCGGTTGGGTTCGTCGTGGTGGTCGGCGTTTTCAATCCGTACAAGCGCTTTCCGTCTGCGAGTGCAAAATCAGAAATGAACCATCGACGCAAGAGCGCCGCATCCCACCTTCCGCCATCTCCATGGCAGGGAGAGTGGAATTTTCACACCCTGGAATGGATACCTTTTTTACCTTTTCATGAGACGAAGCTGCGCTGGCGTCACGAAGAATCGCTTCGTGCAAGAGCTTCAGTCGCCACGCTAGAGTAGCCACGGGAGCTGATTCGCTACCGAGAGCTTCTACTCAGAAAAGAGCTTATACTAAGAACCATCGAATCTTAGTCCACTGGCGTTCCCAAGCACGCGAGGTCGGGCGCGTCCGTTGGTCTCCGCCCTTGGTGCACTTTCTAAAAATGGCTACACAACTGACGAGGTCAGTCAGCTTCTCCTAAAACCGATTTGTGACCGTGTATACTGATTCCATCCGCCTCATGCGTCTGAGTCTGATACCAAGTCAAACACGGTCTGGCTCTGGCGGGCAGGTCAGACAGCGTGGAGCTCAATCAGCTCAGCAGGTCCTCATCGGTACAGTACACTCGCGCAGCCGAGGCAGAGACCGAAGATGATGGTGGAGCCGACGTCGATCGTGAAGCCGCACGGCATCAAGGGCCACGAAGAGGAGGTCTACGATGTGGACAGCAAGCTGTTGGATAGCAAGACGCTCGATCTGCATCTGGGGCCAGTCGTGGAGATGGTGCTGGAGCAGATCCGCACGCGTGTGACGATCGCCAATATCCGCTCGCTGTTCAGCTGCATCGGCGTGGGCGAGGCGCAGCCCTTCACGTTGCCGCCGCAGCACCAAATGGTCGCGCGGCTCAAGGCCAACGGCAACTTCTTCCTCACCAACTACTTGCTCGTCTCCGTCTCCGTGTTCTTCTTCCTGCTGTACGTTCTCACATTTCGAGTGTTCACATGATCGTTTGAACCGCGGACTCACTAACCGTTTATGTGTTGGACGCCATGCAGGCTGTTCTTCCACCGCGTGCAGCTCCTCGTGTGTATTCTCGTGGCCTGTGGATGGTACATTGTGCTCACGAAGAAGCAGAACGAGCTCGACCACTTGGTCTTCCTGAACAAGCGCATTGGCGAAGAGCAGTTGCTGCTGGGCACGACCGCCGGTGAGTTCTCTATTTCATTGACGGATGGTTCCTCCCATTCACAGAGAGCTGACCGCATCCCCGCTGCTTGCTTGCAGTCACGATTATCTTCCTCGTGTTCTTCATTTTACCGACGATCATTTTTTCGTTCTCCACGAGGTGCGTTTCGGAGCTGCCACATCCAGAGATCACTGCGAAAATGCTGATTATTTGCTCGTTTGGAACTGTAGCGGCCTTGGCTGTGCGATCCATGCACTGCTCCGCAACAACCGCTTGAAGGACGACGACTTGCAAGCAGGCTTCTCCACCAAAGTGAGCAGCAAGGACGACGCCGAATCGCAGGTGTAGACCAACGGAACGACGCCAAACCATACACAACCAGCACGTTAGGATCCTTTTGTTTATCACCTTAGTACACACACACTCATGATACTATTCGTCTTTAATCTTGATAACCTGAACGGTCTCACCTCGGACGTTGTAGCCCATCCGTCGTGTATGGAGCAACACGTTCGCCAACAGGGGAATCTTAAACACCACAAACGGCAGCGAGAAGAGTCCGTACGCAGTGCGTAGCCAGTAAAACAGCGCTTTCTGCTGCCACGGCTCGAACGGCATCCACAGGATCACGCAGGTCAGCGTGACGATGATGCCGAACGACACGGTCTCGTAGCCGCAGAGCTTCATCAGGTACCCTCCGCGGTTCAGATGGAGAGTGTTGCCAAACACGTCACGGTAGACCTTTTGCTCCTTGCGGTCCATTGATTTGGTGCGGTAGAGCAGCGGATGCTTCTCTTCCGCGGGACGAGCGGTGTACGGCAGTCGAAAGAATGCGATCCACACGAGCGCGATCTGGAGGATGAAAAAGAAAGCGTTCCACGTTTCCAGCGCGGGTTCTGGATACAGCACAAACCAAGTTAGTGACTCTAGCAACATCGCTTTCAGACACGAGGCACATTGACGTACTGTCTCGACAAGCGTCAAGGGAGCCTCTCGCAATGCATCGAATATAGTGGATCACACCCGACGTGGTCGAGTACAGACCGAGCGAAATGAACTGAGCCACTTTGAAGCCGACGATGAACTGGCAGAGCTGGTGCTCGTTGGTCTTGTCCTTGATCAGGAACAGGAACAGCCACCAGAGCTGGCCCACGACAGGAAGAATGCCGACGCTACTGTAAATCGCCCACCACGGATCGCGGAAACACATCCAAATCGATTTGTCGAACGGAAAGAGGTGATACAGGATATGCCCGCGAAGTCGACCAAAGATCGAGAGCTGCTCAAGGCAAGATGTGATGAGCTGAAGTCCGCACACACTTAACGCGCAGTTTTCATGCACGCATCCGTACCTGTTTCTGGATCCCATCAGTCTCCTTCAGCAGTGGTACCTCTGGTGGTGGAGGCTCTTGTGCGAACAGGTCCCTCGTCTTCCGAAAGATCTCGACCTTGACGTCCGGCATGAACTGGTCGACAGCCATGTCAATGTTCGTCTTCAGATACATCGGCATGTGGCGGTCTTTCAGCGTGTACTTGAGCCGCTCGCCGACTACATCCAGCGCACGCTCCATGTACTTGCGCACAGTGCGATGCACCGCGCCTTGCATCTCGTCCTTCGTGTCCTTGGCGATGCCCTGGAACCGCTTGCCTGTCGATCGGATCATGGAGCTCGTGGACTCGACGATTCCATTCCACTGCGACGCTGCGTCAGCGGCCAATCGCGTCACTTCCTGTACTTGGTCGGCGGGGAAGATGTCGGGGAAGACCTGTTTGTACTCGCGTGCAAAGTGCTGGATCTCCCACATGGGGATGCTGTGGACGTGCTCGCCCGAAGCGGTCTGGTCACCATTAACGCTGTCACGCTGCTCCTGCGCCGCGCGGTTGCAAAGGTTTCGCCAGAACTTGCGGATCTCGATCTTCTGCTGCGTTGTGAGCCGCAGACTCTCCATGGCCTGGAAGAAGTGCGCCGACGAGATGAGCTGCTTGGCCGCGAGCTGTTCGCGTCCCTCCTGCTCCTCTCGCTCTTGCAAGAACGTGAACACGACAGCACTCGCGGACATGGCCGCCACACCGTATAGTAGACGTGTGTGCCATAGCAACGGGCTCATTCTCCACACAGAGGCGCAGAGAGCACCGCAGGGAGATGTCTGCACGTCGAACTTGACGTTGACGGCGACGAAAATGGAGCATTCCGATTGGTTAACCTTGAACTCGAGTAAGTGTCCTTGATTTCGAGTAAGTAAAACATCCAAAGTTAACCTTGAACCATTTTGGAGCTTCCCAAGAAAGTCAGACGAGCAGGAAGACGAAGCCAAAATGAGCGAGTATGCCGACGAAGCGGCCGCCGTGGTGGCGCTGGTAGACAAGGCCACGGCTGAGGATCTCACAGGGCCGGAGTGGCAGCTCAACCTCATGGTTTCCGACTCCGCCAACGCCAACCAGGCTCTGTACGTATTCCAACGAACGACGACTGATGTGAGAATGTAACCAACGCGGGTCGACTAACTGGGACGTTTATGCTGCTAGCTGCGATGATATTGTCCGCGCGTTGCAGCGCCGCATGCAAAGCGGATCGCCTCGTGTGGCGCAGCTCACGCTCGTCTTGGCAGAGACGTTAGTGAAGAACGGCTCTGCCGCCATGCACGCGCAGGTCGGCTCGCGTTCGTTTCTCCAGGAAGTGGCAGCGGTCGCGGACGGCAGCATGGGCTTCGACGTGCAGAACAAAGCGCTCGAGTTGAT
Source organism: Pythium apleroticum (assembly GCA_023337875.1). Taxonomy (NCBI): domain Eukaryota; phylum Oomycota; class Peronosporomycetes; order Pythiales; family Pythiaceae; genus Pythium; species Pythium apleroticum. Next base: position 31,596 of record JAADXN010000075.1, on the reverse strand, counting down.
CAAGCAATGGGCAGATGCGTTTGCGGGAAGCTCGCTTACGACATTCCAGGACACGTACCGCATGCTCAAGATCCACGGCGTGGTGTTCCCAGAGGTCGAGCACGACGTTCCTGTGTTCACACCGCCGCCATCATCTCGACCACAGTTCCAGTCGCAGCAGCAGCACGGCAGCAGCCGCAGTATTGACAGCAGCGCTTCGTCAGCTACGACCGGTGCGCGATCCACGCGTGACCAGCAAGTCGCGAAGCTCCAGTCGGATCTGAAATTCGTGCTGGAGAAGATCGCTGTCTACCGCGATCTGAAGGCAAGTGCGCGGCATGAGAGCGAGGCGATGGAGGATGTCCTCGACTTCCTCCGTCAGTGCCAGCCTCGTATGAACACGCTCATTGAGGGAGGCATCATGGGCAAGCTGGACGAGCGTACACTGGAGGAGTGCCTCAATGTGGGTTCTCTACCGTTGGAGTTGATGGACACGCATATCGTGGATAGCTAACAATGTGTGCGCTGGTTGCTTCAATAGGTCAATGACAACCTGATCAAGGCTCTGGAAGATGCGAAGTCCACACCAGCCACTGCCGACCTCATCAGCTTCGAGTCGCCACAGCGCAGCGCCGCTCGGGCGTCGCCTCAACCAGATCTGCTGGGAATGGACTCCCTCAGTCTTGGAGGAGGTGCGCGGTCTGGAGGACACGTGGCCACCCGCCCATCCGCACAAGCGGCCGACGATGGTGAATGTGTTGTTTGAAGCTGAGACGCTGTGCTATTCGAGCCTCATTGCAGCCTTCGTAATGTAACAGACTGCGACAGTTTTCTCAACACGAGAGCAAAGCACTGACCGCTATCCTCCCCCATTTGGTTCATCAGGTCACTGCATGACTTGCGTATTTTATCAACTCCGTCTCGTCTCGATTGTGTTGTATTGATCCCTGTATGTCACTACTTGACTGTCATGTCCTTGGTGCTGGCCTTCGGTGCCTTTTGCGTGATCCACTCCTTCTCCTCTGGGCTCGGCTCGCGGACTTCCGTCGGGTTGTCGTACGCGACCACCTGCCCCGTGGAAGGCGTGAAGATGCCGTTGCCTGCGTCGTATGTTCCCAAAGGCACCACGCGCTTGATGCCTGTGTCAAAGTAGTGCAGTTCGCCAGCGGCAGCGATACCCAACTCCGACACCTTCTCCGAGTGGAAGCGACGATCGCCCTCCGTGCAGTACGACCAATCGTTTGGTGCGTACTCAAGGCTGTCGGAGAACGTGAACTTCCCTTCGATCTGTTTGCCGTTCTCCCACGAGCCTTCTAGCTTTCCTTCAGGAAAGAAAAGCGTGCCTTGGCCGTGGAACTGGCCGTTCAGGAACTCGCCTTCATACCGATTGCCGTCCGCGAGCTCAAGCTGGCCGTACCCGCAGTATCGTCCGAAGGAGCGACCGCCCTCATACTACGTACGGCCAAGTCAGTCCCCCACGTCATCTACATTACACACTCCCAGCAAGCTGACCTTATTGCCCGTGCTCTCCATCGTCGGTGCTCTCTGGTCGTGAGACAAAGGCGCAAGAACGAAGTCACAGGTCTTCGCAAAGTCTTCGCAAGGAGTCAAGCTGATTCCCAGTATCTATTTTTTGCATCGCAAATGCGTCACTTGCTCTGGTCCGAAAAGCTGCACGTTCACTTCTTGGACGTGAAGCCAAAAGGATCGGGCAGCTCGCTGAAGCGAGGCGTCGCAGCAGATTTGCTGGGGCTAGAGCCGCTGCCGTTGTCGTTCTTGTCCAGCGTCTTCCTGCTAGTATCTCGCTTCATGCCTCCAGCTGCACTGGATGGCAAGATCGATCCACTGTTGCCTGTTGAGTTTGAAGCTCCTTGCCGTGGGAATGTAGCCGAGGATATCACCGCGTCTTCCCCAATCATCTTGGCTTCGATGGCGTGGCGAAGAAGCCCGATGCGGTAAAAGCTTGCTTCGCAGTAAAGCTCTCGTAGAATATCAATAGAGTCGGGAAGCGCATTGTCGCGCAGGAACGCGTAGATGAACTGGAAGATCCAGCAGTCACGGTCAAAGAAGTAGGCGTCCTCGTCCAGGCAGAGCTTGGGCAGCTTGGGCTTGGTTGTACACAGCTGAGCGAGGATAGAGAAGCGGTCTCGTGTCCACACGCGCACCGTCGACTTGTAGAGCTGAGACGATATGAGTGAAGTGAGTGCCATGCCACAGAGCCAATTGAGGGACAGACACCTGGCCTACCTGGCCTCCGACATTAAATGCCACGACTTCATCAGGCTGAAGGAACTGGAAGCGCTCATACACCAGTTTCTCGAAGCTGGGATCACGCAAACGCACCAAAATCTGAGCCTCATCCTTCGGGGATCACGGCATCTCATCCACCGAGTTGGCTTTCTCTCTCTCTACCTTTCACGCTTGCGGTTATGCTCGCGCTGGGCCTCTTCCACTGTGACCCACTCGGACACGACTTTGCGCTTCTCCTCTTCGAGCTGGGCGTGCCAACAAACGTCGGCTCAGTCGATGCCAGGCCATGTGTAGATGTGGCGTGACGCTGAGCTCACCTTTTTCTCCTCTGTCTCGATCCATTCCCACTCCCGCTCGAGCTCACGGCGAAAGTACTCGCGTTGCATGGTGTATCGTGGCCTGCCGTGCGCGACAACTGAGGCGACTCGGAAACGCCGCGTCGGTTCGGATGATGGGGTGGTGCTATTTTGTTCGGATTCATTCCTGTTGTGGGCTACTCTACGTGTTGGGACTCTTTCTCTGTATCTTGCTCTTTGTCTGCGTCTACTGCTACTGCTGCTACTGCTACTACCATCCGACGGTCATGGAGCCGACGTCCTCTTCGTCATCCGAATCGCTGCCCATTGTCATCATGCCCAGCGCCCGCTGGAACACCTCAATCGACTTGTCGTGCTCGCCGCGTGCGTGGAGGATCTTGCCCAGAAGCGACATGGCCGCGTAGTTCTTAGGCGTGATGTCGAGAGCGCGCTTGGCCGCGATCTCGGCCTCGAACGACTCGTCGACAGCATGGAGTGCCCGGGCCAGGTTGTACCACACGTCCCCATCCCGGCGGTTCAATGACACCGACTTGCGGAACTCTTGCACAGCGGTTCTGTATTCGCCCTTCTCGAAGAGTGCGAGGCCCAGGTAGTGGCACGTCGCTGCGACGTTGAGCGCAGCATCCTCTGGCATTTGCAGGTCCTTGGGATCAAGCGACGTGTCGTCCACGGAGGTGATGCGCAGCACCTTCTTCTCCAGCTCTTCATCTTCGGTGACCCGCGAGACATCAATGATCTTGTCGCCTCGAGCGCCGTCGACCGTGCGTTCGTGGATATGTTTCTCCTTGATCGCGTGCTGCACCTTGGCGTTGCTGGCCTCGATCGCGGCCTTCATTCGGCTGGTTTGTTCCAGAAGGTCACGCATGTGGGCTTCCAACTCCTTCTTTTGGTCCTTCATCACGGAGATCCGGTCGATGCCTTCCATATCAGTCTGAGCACGCGGGCGGCCTGACCGCGGCGCAGACAGCATTGCGTTCTCGTAGTCGTCATCATCGTCGTCACTGTCGACAAAGTCGTCGTCGCCAATCGGATGCGCACTGCGCTGGGACGTCGTCGACGATTCTACGTACGTCAAGGCCTGCGAGTTCGTGAGCGACGAGCGGCCTTGGTTGTTGCTGACGTCACCGAATGGCTTTCGCCTGCGGCTGCTTCCGGTAGTGTGCTCTCTGTCGTGGTTCTTGGCGTAGATGTTCACGACGGCCGACGGTGGCTTTCCGTTTTCTCGCAGCTCGTCGTGGCACATAATACACACGCGTTGTGGCCCTTCCAGACCGATGTGCTGCAATGGCAGGCGTCTGTTTGAATGGGTCGAGCACACGGAGATGCCGCAGTTGCGGCAGTGGTGGCGGCTCTTGAAGTAGCTGAACTTGATCTGGCAAATGTTGCACTTCTTGTCTTGCTTCCATGCCGGCGGCAGTGGGTGGGACAGAATGCTACCCACCGGGGCCTGCAGGCCTCGGGCGCGCAGCATACTCACGTCCTGGCGCTTGCCCAGGTCAATCGAGTGGGAGGAGGACATGACGTCGTCTTCGAATCCCATGCTGCGCATACTGCCGCTGCTGGACAATGGGCGGAACCGCGTGGGCCGTGGTGGCGCTCGCCCGGCGCGACGCAACTCCTCCTCCACGCCTCGCAAGTACGCGATGGCGTCAGGCGCGAGTCCGTAGATCTCGGCGAGTTCCACGGGCGTCTCGCCCGCTGGTGTTTCCTCGCAGACCGAGTCGTCGTTCTTGACAACAAGGACCTGGAGGACGTCCAGCGGCACCTTGGCCTTGACGGCGATGTGCAGCGGCATGAGGCCGCCCTTGTTCTTGAGCATCACGGCCGTCGGGAACGCGTCGACCAACTTGCGCACAACGCGCGGCTGCACGTCCTTGGCCGTACACGCCCAGTGCAGAGGCATCATGCCGAAGTCGTCGCATTCCTCGGCGCACTCTGGGTTCGTAGTGATCTTCGTGTAGAGCATGCCCCAGAGCTTGCCCTCGGCGAGTTCTAGCGCGGAGCGGCGTTCCATGGCGGCGGCGGGTATGGTTGTGCGATCTACAGGATCTGTGGCCGCACGGGGAGGTGTCGGGAAGTGGCTGGACGTCTGCAGAGCCACGCGCGGGTCGTGCAGAGAGTGATGGAGGTCCCGCTTTGGGGTGGTGTGGACCGTACTAAAACGACGGGGACACAATGTAGGATGGCGCTGCGTAGCTGTCCGTCGGGGAGAGATGTTCCTTATTTCGTTGGCGCTTGATGGCGGAACAGTTGGTGGTTTTTGCTCGTTGGCTAACTGGGTGACGGTTCAGTCCCCTTGGCTTGTCACACGGTCGCAAAATGCGCGCCCAAACACAAAACCACCAATCCAGTCCAGTGTATAATATACCCTAATGCAGTAGTTGAATGCGGTCTCAGGGTCAACCCAATGTGGACACAAACTGATATAGTGTGTTTGAGTGAAGAGGGACAGGAAGGAGGGAGAGGCATTTGCGTGTGCGGCAACTTGCGCCAGTTCACACGAGGCTGTGCATGTGCAGCGCATCGCCAGAAGCAGCTGCAGACGAACGAATTTTTCACAAGATGCTCCTGGATGATAAACCAGTTCGGTGTTCTCGATTGGCATGCTCATGGCTGTCGTGAGCGTGTGGGGATGTTCTCATGGCCTTCGTCCTGCATTTCGGGACTTGCGAGCTTCTTTGTTGCACCCATCGGACGAGAGGCATGAATGCGAAAGAAAATGTGCGATCTTGGTCGTGTCCTTTTTCGCACTGTGGTATTTTGAGTGAGACTTGGATGCCAAAGGCTGAGTCATGCATTTTGAGTTGGCGTGCCCGCGTGCGCAGCTGAGCTTGAGGCAGGTCGGCTGCAAGTTGCAGCCAGCAACCAAGACACGAGTCAAGTTGAGGGACGCAAGATTGAGGCGCTGTATCCATCTCTGGGCACGCGTCAGTCGCACGTCAGGCAAGGATACGCTGGCGCATGCCGCTTTTTCGAACACAAGGATGCTCCTCGGTTGATTTTCACTGGCGGAATGTGTGGCGAAGTTGAGAAGAGTTGCACGTAGCGCTTCGGAAGATGCGTTTTGGGGCGACGGCGTCAGTCGCACTTGACTCGAGCAGTGGGCATTTTGATGTTGGGCACGTCGCAAAATGCAACGGCGGTGTCGCCAGCAAAAGGCAATTCCTGCCAACGCCAACGCCTACAGCCTACGCCAGAAAACGCCAACAAAATTGGAACGAGTCCTGCGGTGGATATTCCATAGACTGCCCTTCCACGGTGGAATGGGAGGAGACGAGCAGCATGCACTGCATGCCATGCAGCAATCAAGCAATCAGTCCCCAGCGGATGAGACGGAATGTGTGGGGCGTGTTTTGCATTGTATCTACAGAGTCTATCTATTCCAGTTCGCGGATGATGGCCTTCTCGCGTGTGTTCACGAACGGCACGGCGCCCGGCTTGGCGTGCGCGCGGCGGTTGGCCGTCTTCAGCTTCTCGCGGTCGTTCTCGATGCGCTTGGCCTCGGCGGCCTTCTTGATGGCCTTTGGCACGTGGCGATGCCTGCAAAAGGAACAAACGAGGATCGGTTAGCTACTGCACCTGGCCTGCGACTTTCAATTTAGGCAGAGGATGCACACGTACTTGGAGATGCGGCTGATCTCGCGCAGGTGCTGGTAGCGCTCCTTGAGCGAGTCGTTGTATTCGAGCTTGCGACGCTCGCGCGGCGCCGTCGTGCCGATCTTCTTGTTAGCCTCCGCCTTCCAGATACGGATGTTGGTGTCGTCACTGCCCGACAGCACGAAGTTCGAGTCGGCGCTGAACTTGACCGAGAAGATGCGCTGCATTCGCTTGGCGTGGTACACCTCGCGGCTCTTGGCCGAGTTGATGCCGAAGATGCGGATCGTGCGGTCGTACGAGCCCGACACAAACTCACGGCCGGTTGGCGAGTAGGCGACGTCCATGCTGTAGATAGGTAGAGCGATGGTTAGATACATCACCACGAAAGGGTATGGATGACACTGGCACACGTACACAGCGGAGACGTGGTCCTTGTGCACCATGAGCGCACGCTGCATCTTGCGCATGTCGAATGTGTACAAGTTGTGGTCTTCGTTGGCCTGAAGTCGACCGAAAGAGAAAGAGAAGTCAGCCACTCGCCACAAGAGTGCAGGAAGGATGACAATGAACGCACCACTGTGAAGTTGAACGGCTCCATCGGGTTCCACGCGAGCGCGTTGGATCGCATCTCCATCACGATCTTGCGCATGGACGACGCCATACGCACGTCGTACAGCGTGATGTTACGGTCGGAGCCACACGACGCCAGCAGCGATTCCTCCGCCGGGTTGAACTTGACGGCCGTAATCGAGTCGGCGCCCCACGCGAACTCGTGCGTTGGCTCGTTGCGGTGTGGGTCCCAAACTTGCACCTTGGAGCTACATGTGACGAACAGGTCCTTGCTCCAGTGGTGGTCGATGCCACTACAAAGTGAAGAAGAAAACGTTAGATGGAACAGTTAGGTTCGTCCTCTGGCAAGAACAACCGACGCACAGGAATGGCTCCTTCGATGTGAACGTCGACAACGCCTGCGGCACGTCGTCCTCTTCATCGCTAATCTGCAGCGACCACTGCTTCACAGTCTTGTCTTCACTGCACGAGTAGAACACGCGGCCATTCGGCGCGACGGTCAGGCCTCGCACAAAACCCTTGTGGCCGTAGGCGTTCCACACGCATTTTTTTCGCGGAAGATCCCACACACGGATCTCGCCATCGCTCGCACCACTGATGAACGCAACCTGATGACAGCATCAATGTCAGATGCATTCGTTCACGAGTCGTTGTACCGTCGAATATACGCACCAGGCTCTTGGTGCTGGTCGCGAGGGCGCTCACTCCGTCCGAGTGGCCATCAAGCGCACCGACGAATGGCTTGGCGAACAAGCGGTCGAGCTTGACAGCGTTCAACGCACGCGTGTACTGCAATCAGAATCAAATGGCGGTGTTGATGTCAGTCTCGGCGCCGCTATTCCTACGAATCTGTCGAATTGGTCACTCACTTCACGCGGTCGCTCGAACGGGTGCAGCGCAGGGTCGTAGTTGCGGAAGACCTTGAGCTTGTCGCTCTCCACCTCCTGCGTGAAGTCCTTCTCCACGCGCGAGATCGTCTTCACCTTCATGATGCGCTTGTTCCTCAGCCACTTGACCTGGTCACCGCGGGCTGTAGCTGTTCGCTCGCTGCCCTTTCGATTGGTTACTGCGAGTGCATCAATGCGAGCTTCTGATTGGTAGAAATGCGTCATCATAGGTCTCACACGTCGCAGATTATAATTCCAAGTGGATTGTCCCCTGCAGAATTTGCTTCTGGGACACCTTTCTGAGTCCACGCTCTCCCCCCATCCTGAACTCAGGTCCGTCACGTCAGGTCACCAAGGAAAGCGAGCGGCGAGAAGGCCGCTGCATCTCCTCGTCCATGGCGACTACTGCTGCGCCCGCCGCACCAGCGACGTCCGCTTCCAATGCGCTGTTCCTTGTCGGTGGGTCTCATGCAATTTACATCTCTATCGGACGTCTACAGCCTCCACAGTCTAACGCCTTTCGCTGGTCGCTCGCCGTGGGATGTAGTATTCGGCATGTTCCTCGCTGCCGCCGTGATTCCGGCGCTGCTGTCGGCGTTGATCCGCACAGTGTTGTTGCTTGCTGTTTTCGCCATTGCCTGTGTGGCGATGAACCCGGACGACCATTCGTTCGCTTGCTGGATCGTCGACCAAGATGATATTGATCTCCGGTTGAAGAAAGAGAAACCGGGCGTGAAGCAGTGGCTTTCGGCCGTTGTTAAGACAGCTATCGCCATGGTCACGCAGGAGCCGCTCGTGTGGACGTACCATAATGCGCTGGTGTTTAGCGTCGTGTTCGTACCGTCGCTCAACCGCTACGCATTCGGATGCCTCGGCAACTGGTGGTGGGCGGACAAGTATCCAAGACTGCTCACGCTCTGTAAGGCGCAATGGGTCACGGCTTTCACGAGAGGGGGCACTCCTTCCGGTATCGAACAGTACATGGAGGAGGACAGTCCCGAGCAACGGCGTCGCATGAGCAACCGTCGAGGAACGAGAGCCCCACGCAGTGGCACAGCTAGACGCGAAGACCTGCGCCGGCCAGCCACGGAATTTGAGGACGTCGCCACAGCCTTCGCGTCGTCAATGAGTGATATTGCCGACTCGCTGCACTCCACGATCAACAGCAGCATGGGTGGCAGTAGCTTCTCCAGCTCGCGCTCCGAGAGCTCCACTGCGACTGGTAGCACGGACCGCGCGTTGCGTGCGAACGCAATCAAGGCCAAGATGAACAAGGACTGGAAGGAAGCCGCGAGGCTGTTTGTGGAGGCGTCCCGCGTCGCGTTGTCGCTGGCTCGCCGCGCAGATTATGCTTTGGAAGCCGCCTGGTGTGAGGTCGAGCAGTCGAGCGCGTTTCCGAATCGGACGAGTCGACTGGCGAAGATGGTTGACGACGTCTGCGAGGTGTGTGGCACTTCAAGTCTCACTGATGGATGTGTCTTGGTCTGATAGGGGTCATTATGCATTGCAGGAACTATCTTCGGCCGGGTTCTTCGATGAGGGCGCCCGTGCGTTGTCGGATTTCGCGCGTCGTCTCAAGCTCAAGTTCCCCCAGGAAGCTCAGAAGGAGGCTGTCGCTCAGCAGCTCGGTGATCTTTACTCACGCGCCCAAGCTATCGCTGCAGCTGGCAACAGCGTCCGTGCTGCGATAGAGAATGGAGTCCGAGCGTCGAGCGTCTACGCGGAAGCGTCGCTGTGGCAGCTAGCCGAAGAAGGATTTGAAGCTGTGGCGAAGATTCAGTTGAAGGAAAACAGGCCAGTTGAGGCTAACGAAAGCTTCGGCAATGCAGTGCTCTGTCGCATTGGTCAACTGGACGTGGCCGGCGCGGACCAGCTCGCCCAAGTCTACCGGAGACTGCAACTCACGAGTCAAGGCATGAGCGAGGGCAGCGACATGGACACACTGCTCGAAAGCATCTTCAAAGCCTACGACAAGTGGTCGGTTATACTCTTGGAGTCCGCGATCAAGCGCTTCGAATCGCGGCAACGATTGCAGCCGTGGCAGGTACTGTTGGGTGTTGTTTCGTGGTCGGGTTCGTCCTGTATACTCATTGTTTTCCTATTGCGTTGTAGGTCAAGTGTGTGGCGAACCTCCACTCGAAGATCGCGAGCGAGGATCTCCGCTGACGGATTGACAGGCCTCGCTCGTGATTCTCAAGCGCATCACTGTGATGGCCGACGGTAACTTGCTCTTTTTGATTTTCTTTGCTGATAATAGCCAGAAGTATGGTATTACACCGAGAAGTCCGTCGTTGTCGTGCCCGTTTCAGGTGCAGCAACCGACCGAGAAATGGCTTGCGACGGGTTACGTTATAGGCTGTGGTTTTTCGACTGGGGGCACCAACGCGTTTGATAGCGGCGGCGATCGATTCAATTCAGATCAATGTCCCAAGACCTCAAGCGCCCGTTATTGTTTGATGTGCATCGCGTCAAGAATGCGCCAATCGCGCTTGTCAATCGACATGAAAGTAAGAAGCTCAAGCAGCGTCATCGTGAGCGGACCGAGTACGATGACGGAGAGACGCGCGCAGCCGACCTCCCAGCCAGCGCACTGCCGATGATTCGTAGTCCTCGACCGGAGAAGCCCGTGTACGTACCCAGTCCATCCAAGACGCCTTCGTACTTCCGGTGGAAAGCCAAGCCGTTGACCGGAAACAACGCCTTGAACGGTGTCGGCCAACGTCCGTCAGCCCCTCAACCTCGCAATGGGCCACGCGCGCCGTCTCCTCGACTCAGCGTCACTTTTCTTGAGAAACGCCCGAGCGGACCGCCTTTGCCGCTGCCTGTTCGTGACTTGCTGCAAGTCGGACCCAGTCTGTTTGAAGTTGGCCGAGATAAAGACGACACGAACGAGATGCCGCGTGCTTTCACTCCACTATCTCCCCCGGGTTCGATCCCAGCGACCCCTGACGTGTCCTCGCGACGAGGATCAGTGACAATCAAAGCGTCGGATCTCTTCCAGTACGAAGAACTTCCAGCGACCCCAGCGACGCCGTCGTCAGTGGCCGATGGCGTACAGGGCTCAATCAACGATGCTAGCGGAGTCGTGCGGGAGCACACAGCAGTTGCAAACACGCCTCCAATTCCAGTTCCTTCTGTAGCAGTGAGCGAGCTACCGGCCACCGCGCCGATTGCAATAGTGCCCGTTGCAGAGACTGCCGTTCGATCAACATTAGCGAGTACGACAACAGCTGAGTCGAAGCGCGCGCCAACTCCGAAGCTTTTGGACAGCGGTGATGAAGAAGAGGCAGGAAAAGATGACGAAGAGCCGAACTCGCGGGGTGATGATGATCCCGCACGAGTGGCGATTGAGTTTTCCGGCAGCGGTAACGGTAGCGGCGGGTCTCGTCAGCCCCAAGAAAAGGTCATCGCCCAGCACGTTTTGCGCGGGAAGTTCCTTCGCAAGTACTTGCACGCGAACAACCTCACGCGAAAGCTCAAGGAAACGGAACAGGCTCTTCGCTCAGCGGCGTTGCATGGCGGAATCCCGACAATGAAAGGAGGAGGCAGTCTTTTCAGCCGCTCCTTTATCTCCAAGACCGTTGCAACGGCCGCAAATGCTACTGCGAATTCAAATGCCAACGTGAATAGTACTGTGGCTGTACTTGGTGAAGAAGCCGCGGAGATGCTCAACGAACAGCTCCCCATCCTACGTCGCTTGTCATCGATCGACAAGGCTATCAATAAAACTGCCAAGCGAATCCGTCGGCTTTCCGGCATCGAAGACCCAGGGGCGGTGCCGAACGCAAAGGTACAGCGTCAGCCGACAGTAGTGAGCAAACCCGCGGAGAAGGCGTCGCGCGGCAAGTTCTCGCCGTTGAAAGCGATTGGAGAGAAGCAAGCCACGTCTTTTTCAGGCATCAAAGAAGATGTGGAAGTAGATACGTTTGGTGCATTCGACGACGAAGATGATCTCGATCCTATACAAGGGGATGGCTCGGGCGGCAAGATCGATCCGACGTCGGCCCACATGATGCGCATCTGCCAGCACGTGATCGCCAAGCGCGCTATCAAGTCGTTTTTACGACAGGAGATGTCGGTCATTACGATCATCGAAGTCGCGTTGCGCGACGACACGCATCTGATGCCAGTGTGGCTTCAAGCAACCTGCAATGCTAGCTTCTCCGTGCAACAGCAACTGCAATCGCATCGAAGTCCGACTCCTGACGCGGACGCAGCGGGATCCACAGGTCAAGAAGCGCACCGCGTGCCCATCAAGGCGATGCGAGCTGACATGCAGGAGGCGATCAGCGGGTACTTGAAGGAAGGAGATCAGCATTTTTGCTTCGAGGAGATCTTCGCGCAAGCGATGCAAGCCGAGCGCGACAAACTGTGGAAGCGTGCGATTCTCTTGGCCTCAGCGTGTGTTGCTTTGGATCGAGAGTTCTTGCAGGGCGTGTTGTTGCGTGCGCGATGCTGTCGGCGCATTGGACTCTGGACGCAGGCAATCAAAGACCTGAGCCATGCCGTTCTGCTGAGAGCTGAAGAGTACAAGCTGGTGCTGCTGCGTGCGTGTCTCTACGTCAAGATGAACGACTTGGAGAATGCACTGATCGACGTGAACCGAGCTCTCGCATTTTTCCCAAAGTGCATCGATGCGCTGTTGCTACGAGCCGAGATTTTCCACCGCCAGAACTCGATTGGTGCATCCCTCCAGGATCTCACGACGGCGCTGCTGTACGATCCAGGCTGCTGGCGTGCGTACTATGACCGCGCTACGATCCGAATCCGCGCCATCGAAGGGGATGAGTCCAGCCTAAACTACCACTGGGAGCACATGAAGTACGAAAAGCTGCTCGCGAGTATCATCGAAGACTACGTGAGTGCTGTCCGCAAGGGCTGCCAAATGGTCGAAGTCGTCGAGACGATTGGTGATTTGACCGTCCGCCTGTTGGAGTTCACGGGCGACAACAACGTGCTTCGTCAGGTTGTGAACAACCTCACGCACTTGCTCCAAATACTAGCGCACGACCATCGACACTCCTTCCATTCTGGCGCTTCCACCAGTGCTCGCTCACCGTCCATCGTCAATGCCACTGCATCAGTTGCCGTCGCGGCAGCCGTCGGTTCGAGTAGTTCGACCGGGGCTCTTGCCCAGGTTGCTGCTGCATCCGGTGGCTTAGAGAGCCAGCGAAACAGCGAGCTCACCCGCGAGCTCCTCATCGCATCGATCCATTCACAACGTGGTCGACTCTTCGTGCTTCTGCAAGACCGAGTCGCTGCGCTCGCTGATTTCGACCAAGCCGTCGTGACCGAATACCACTACCCAGTCGCGCACTTCTATCGGGGCGCGTTCGCGACTCTGTGCAGTAAAGCTGACGACACCCATGCGCTCGCTACGAACTTGCAGCATCTCAACCGGTGCATTTCACTGGATCCGACTGTGGCTGGTGCGTACACGGTGCGTGGCGCTCTTTACCTGCGCGATCTCAAGTTCAGCAGTGCGCTGCAAGACTTCAAGGCGGCAGTCGCGACAGATCCGACGCTCTATGAAGTCTGGCTGCAGATCGCGCTCATCTACTTGAATCACTACCACGACTCGGAGGAGTGCATCAAGGCGTGCTCGAGTGCATTGGCAAACGACTCGTGTCTTGCGAGGGCGCTGTATTTGCGAGCAGAGGCCTACACACGACAGGGAAACATTCGAGCAGCGCTGCGAGACTACGGACGGCTAACCATCGCCCAGCCAGACGACCGGTGGGCTCAGCTCATGCGTGGACGGCTTTTGCTTCAAATGAAACTGGCGCGGCCAGCACTCTATGCCTTCATCCAGTTCATGGAGCTCGGCACATACGCACACGAACAGCGCCACGGTGGGCAAGGAGCATCGGACAAACGGGCCCACTTGCTGTGCGGTCGCGCGTACAAGATTCTCACGCGATTCCAAAAGGCTGTGGACCAGTTCCAGCGTGCTGTGACGTTGAATCCGACTTCTGAAAACCTCGTGCTGCTCTCGGAGTCTCTCCATTCCATGGGCGACACAGAGAACTCGCTGCGAGTGAGCGAGCGTGTCATCAACGCTGACCCCAACAGCTTCAAAGGCTACGTGCGACGGGCGCAGCTGCTCGTCACAATCGGCCAGTTCGGCAAGGCCATGGTCGAGTACAACGTCGCATTGTCTCTCGCACCGAAAGAGGCTCGCGTGTACTACGAGCGAGGCATCGTCCAGATGCAACTCTACTTGCGCTGGCGCGTCGCGTTTCAGCTCAACTTTGAGGACAAGCACACGCAGGCGAAGAAGCTGAAACACAAGAAGCCGCGGTCTCCATTTGAGCCGCGAATCGCTGCGATCGAAGTCGAGGCCACGCTGGGAACCGACCAGATCAACGATGAAAAGACCGTGATGCAGAACATGAAGGCGCTGTACAGTGGCGCGATCGCCGATTTCTGCAAGGCGATTCGGCTCGACCCGTTGATGAGTGAGCCGTACATCGACCGCGCTGAGCTGTACCTTCTTGGAGAGGACTACGACCGCGCGTTCCACGATTTCCATGCCGCCATCGAACGCAACACGAAGTCTGCGCGTGCGTACGTGAACCTGGGCGTGCTCAAGTGTCATTTTTCAGCGTTTGCCGCGGCGATTGCAGACTTTGATCAGGCCATTCGGTATGATCCCAAGCTCGCGTTGGCATTCTTCAATCGCGCCGTCTGCTACCAGAAGCTGCTGCTATGGCGCCACGCTGACAAGTCGTACTCGAGCTGCATCGAACTGTGTGGAGTCGGCCGAGACATCGATGCACACCGCAACCGCGCTATTGCGAGATGTCATACGGGGACGGCGTTTGAAGACGCGTTAAGAGACTTTGACGAAGTGCGGCAAAGCGCTCCCGATGATGACCAGCTCCACGGTGGGCTAGGTTACGTGCTACTGCAGCTTGGACGATACGAAGATGCCGCTCGATGCTTCGCCACGTACGGCCGATTGAACCGCGACACGTTTGCTGACAGCGGCAACGCCTACTTCAATCTGGCGAATAGCGGAGGCAGTTCCAAGCCGGCGACGACGACAGCGGGGAGCACAGTCGCAGCCCAGACGGCGACGACGGCGTATCTGGACCAGAAGAAGTACGACGGGTACTTGCAGAAGGCGCTGCGGTTCTATCTGCGCGCCACTCGGCTCCATCCGTCGAATCTCGACCTGCGACTCAACATGGCGAACTGCTTGCGACGCATGAACGAGCCGTGGCGTGCGATCTCGCAGTGCGATGCGATCTACAAGGCCAAGCCGCTCCACCACGCGAGTCTGGAGAGCAAGGCGTTGTGTTTCTACCAGATGCACCGCCTGCCAGAAGCCATTGATTGGATGAACGCAGCGATCCGCTCGTGTGTGTCCTCGTCATCTGCGTTGGAAAACATCTTCTACGCGTTTGCCCACAAATCCATCCATCGCCACGCACTGGAGCGCAAGACAGTGGGTGAAAAGGCGGAGGCCCGATCAAAGGCCAACGAGAGAACCGAGCCCACGACGATGGCCCAGGCCATGAGCGCTCAGCTGCAAGAGCTGCGGGCCAAGCGGCTCGTGACGAGCGAAGATGAAGGTGGCGTCGTCTCTGCGCCGCCACCCAAGCCCGTGAACCCTACAGCGGAAGGCGTCGTCTTGACAGGCTCCCATAAGCAGCTCCTGTCGCTGTACATGATGAATCGGGGCATTCTCTACGAGAAGATGGGCTCGTGGGACGACGCTACGCGCGACTACCGCGACGCCGTGCACTTTGACCCGCTGTCTGTGCAGCCACTGTTGTGCATGGCTACGTTGTTTCTGTTACAGCGACGGTACGACGACAGTAGAGCTGCATTTCAAAAGGCCCTCGCCCTGGAGCCGAAGAACGGACTCGCTCATCTGAATCTTGGAGTCGTGTTCCTGTGCAAGGACAAGTTGGAGCAGGCGCTGCATCACTGCGACGAGGCGATTCGCGAGCTACCGACCTGCAGCTACGCGTACGCGAACAAGGCCGTGGTGCTGGCCAAGAAGGGAGAGCTGAAGCTGGCAGAGCAGGAGCTCAAGAGAGCTATCGAGGAGCTACCGTCGCGACAAGAGTACTATTTGGCACGAGGCAAGATCATCTCGCAGCAGAAGCGGCTCCAGGACGCGATGGTCGACTTTTCCACGGCGCTGTTCTTAGGATACTCGGGCAAACTGTGAAGAGACGCCGCGTCGCTTGGCAGAACGAGAAGAGCAAGCATGACAACAATTGAGTGAGTTTGTTAGGTGTGTATGTAGTCGCCGCGTGTGTGCGAGTGTCTGACGTACACACATGGCAGTGTGCCTGCGCGCGTGCGGCTTTTGCGCGATGACTGGAACGCACGCGAGAGCATCGACGCCATCCAGATGCAGCTCTTGCAGCTCGTGGATTTCCTCAACCGCTTCCGTACGTGTGACAAAGCGAGCTTCTTCCAAGACGCTCAATCGAGGGACCTCAACTGTGCGTGTTGTCCGCTTCTAGACGCCAGCACGACCAACAGAATGGCCATTTTGAATGGGAAGATGGAGACATTGGAGCGAAAACTCAGGCATGTCGAGTCGGCCGTGCGCGACTCGTGACCGCCTCCAAGCTTCGAGAACGAGACTGTGAACGACGGTGTAGACTGATATGGATTAATGGAGACGGCCTGTTGGTGCCACTGGGCTCGCTATGGTTTGGGACGGCGTCGTCCGCTTGGGGCGGAAGTCTTCGGATCGAATGGCCACAATGGGATTGTCGTTGGGGTCGTCATCGTCGTCGTCCGAATCGTTCGCGGCGCCTTGATCGTGGAGTGACGGCGCGTCGACGGCAAGAGCTCGCGTGGCTCCTACTGTGGGCGCTGGTGTCGTCTCCGCAGCAGTAGCATTGGTCTCTTTGGATTTCATGGAGCCACGGTACCGCTGCAGGCGTTTGAAGGTGTCACTCGAGTTGGATGGCGAGCTTTCCACTTCACGAAGGATCTTGGACAGCACGCGTTGCATCACGCGCTCCTCGATGGACCCGATGCGACGCAGCATGGTGATCTCATTGGTCTGGTAGGTCATTGCAAGCGTCAGGTCAACGAAGAAACAGCCTAAAATGCGACGCCAAACCGTTGAGTCGAAGGTCTCGTCGTCACGCTCGAGAGGGAACAGCTCCAAGTACAGTTCGCGAATCGGATCTCGGAAGGTCTTAAGCCTACGGAAGCGCATGCTTTCAGGGAGAACGGAGCCAAAGTCGAGCCACAAAGTGAGTACGTACGCGTCCTGGAATGCGTGTGTCTCGACGTTCCACTGGCTGATGAGCGCTTCGTCAGCGTCGATCCGTTTCTTCATGTCTGTGATCACACCCACGCCCGTCGGACATCAGCTCCCAGACAGATTACCACAAAGACAAACCACTCGGACTCGTGCCGTTGGGTTCTTGCGTGTGCACGATGGACTGGATATCGCCGGCGCCGGAGAGCCGCGTGATGTCTTCTTCCAGTTGCGCAACGGCTTGTTGCAGCGAGGCGTCTGCCAACCACATCCGTTAGATCTTTGTATTGCATCATGATAGGCACACAAGCAGCGGGCCACGCACTCGTGAAGGACTTGACTTCAATACGAGCCATCAGTTCAGCCTTTTCTTTCTCTTGGCGGTTGTAGATCTGAATAAACTCGGACAGCGTCGACGCTTCGCTCTCCTGGACGAGTCGGTCCATCAGCATTTTCTTCTGCTCGAACGACACCACTTTCTGCTCGAGGCTCAATTTCTTGGCGCGAGAAAGCCTATCAAGACACGCAAATGCTTTAGCCATAAAGTACGTCGTGGGGGATTGTGTTGCCACGCACGCGTCTCGCTTTTTCCGGGTCATGGCCATGCTGCGAAACACCGTGAATTTCTACAAAACCTCCTCCATCAGCCTCTCCAGATTTGAGCTTTACAAGAACCGCTGCAGTCACGCACCCGCCCTAAAACCTTCACCTTGACAGCTACCTTCTCTGGTCGAGCGACGCGGTCCAGATCGAGCTGCAACCGCTGCCGTTCCAGTCGAAATTCTCGCTTTTCTTCGTCCAGCTCGTGCTGCAGCTTGGCGATCTCCGCCCGTAGTTGGCTCGCCCTCTCTTTCAGCGTCTCCATCTCCGCTTGGCTCTGCTTGATTGCCTCCTCGCTACGCTTTGTTTCCTCCAAAATCCGTTTTTCGCTCGCGAGACCATCAAGCCGCCGGCGCCGCAGCTCGTCAATCTGCAGCCGCACGTGGTGGAGCTCCGTCGTCTTGGCCGAGATGGACACCTTCAGCCGCTCTTCCAACTGCATGCGCACCTGCTCATGGCGCCGACTGATCTGCTCGATCATCGCGCTGTCGCCTACGATCCCCGCACCAGCTGCGACGCTGAACTTTGTGAACTGCTTCTTCTTGTCGCGCAGCTGCCGCTGGAGCTCCTTGATTTTGGCGTCGGCCTCGGCGATGCGCTGGCGCTCGGCCTGCGCACGCACCAGTGCGATGTCGCCCTCGGTGCGGATCTTGTCCAGCTCTTGTTCGTACCATAGCTGCTGGTTGTACTCCTCTTGCGTTACATGGCGCTCTGCGGCGTCGCCGCCATCACGCTCCGTCGTGCCCATTGTCCGTTGCCTTTCCTGAGAAATGGCTTCACTGCAACCTCCGCGTAACCGGTGTGTCGGTTACGGTTACGAATGCAAACAAACGGTAATTTACTGCAAAGCTTTTGGCTCTTCGCATTATTTCAGTACTTTGACACGTCCGATATCAAGTCCACGAGAGTGACATGCAGTGTCTCCGCTTTGTGGGCATAGCTCGAATATGTCGAATCCAAATCCGACGACCGGCGGTGCGCCGCCTCCCGCAGCCGCTCCAGCACCAGTAGCCCCACCACCGCCGCCTCCATCTTCTGCTGCGTCTTCTTCGTCAGCTGGTGCATTCGGAGCAGCGTCATCTGCCTCCTCCTCGTCTTCCTCTGCGTCGGCATCGACGTCCACCGCGCCGACCCAGCCGCCGTTCATCTCGCAGGTCGCTGGCGTGCCCGCCGACTTTGGCCAGCCCGTCCACGTGAACACGAAGAAGCCGTTACAGCGACAGATCAACAGCATCATCGGCTGGAATGAGCTGGACCGCGCGCCGATGACGCTGCCGCAATCGTTCGTGAGAAGCAACGAGCCGCAGATCGGCGAGCACCCGTACTTCGTGAGCGAACGCTCTGTGGGCGTCCGCTACCTCGTCGTGCTCGTGCAGGGGCGCTGTTATCTCATTTCCCAGAACTACGACGTCCGTGAGGCGATTCTCTTTGCGCCTGTGCGGCCGGACCGCCTGCAGCCTGGCACGGACCGTAACGTCATCGTGCCGCACCAGTGGACAATTCTCGACGGACTGCTTGTGTGTGACAAGGAAAACAACAAGTCAACGCTCACGATGATCGTGAACGACATCCTCGCACTCAATGGCACGCCTGTGATGAGCTCGAAGCTGCAGGACCGACTCAAGCTCATCCAGAACGATGTGATCGCGCCTCGCAAGCAGATCCCTCTGCCCAAGGGCCAGCCACCGGACCAGTTCCAGCTCGTACAGCAGTACATGTATCCGCTGAACCGCGTGAGCCACGTGATCCGCAACCTCATTCCTCGAGTCGCGCAGACACGGCAGAACGCCGGGTTGATGTTCACGCCCGTGATGCTGCCGTACACGCCAGGAGCTGCCAAGGGATTCTACACGTGGACGCCGACGCCGCAACTAACGGTCGACTTCCAGCTCGGTGTCGAGTGGCGTGGTCGTCCACCGAAGCCTGGCTTCAAGCTCATGCTCCATGACAAGCGCATGCAGCTCTTCCACGACTGGCTCACGTTCTCACCGGAAGAGTTTGAGTTCTTCCGCACCGACAAGCGAGCGCCCTCGCGGATCATTGAGTGTGTCTATGATCCTGAATGGCTCACGTTTGTGCCTTCGCATGATAAAACGTCGTGGGACTTGGGAAGCCCAGACTTCCACGGCACGGAGCGCGGCCAGGGTTGGCGAAAAGGTACGTTATGATCGCTTTCATGACGTGAATACGTGTTGTTTCTGACATCATTATCAATGCCGTGTTGTGGTGTAGGCGGCTGGCGATTTGTGCGGTGTCGATCTGACCGAGGTATGCCCATTGAGCGTAGCCTCTTAACCACCATTGAGAAGGCGATTGGAGAAGACGTCAGAATGGAGGAAATCGAGGCACTCTTCCCAGAGGATCCTAGCAAGAAGCCGCAATCGACGATGCCGAAGCCTCGCGATCCACCGCCTGCCAACCAAGAGGACTTTTCGGCTGGCAAGAAGAAGCGCGGCCTCGGCCCAGGCACCGGTGTGTGCTACGACTTCCAAAACAAAGGCGTCTGCCAGCGTGGACGCTTCTGCCACTTCTCGCACTGTGCCTGCAACTCCACGTGTTCCTGTACCACGGCAAAGAACACCTACGGTAAGTCCCCACTCGAATGCCGAGTCTGTTCAGGCATCACTGACATCTCTTCAATATCATTTGCGGTAGGCCAACGACCTACGTACCGTCGTACCGATTTCGATGCGCCTCCGTCCCCAGACACGACGCCGGCCGCAGATCCGATGACACCTCCTGACAAGCCGCTGCCTCGTCCTACGGAATCGTTTGACCGCGATGGCGGGGCAAAGGACCACGGCGACGAGGAGGAGGCAGGAGAGCTCACTGACGCCCGTACGTATCTCTCATCCCTTAGGATACTGCTGAATGATCTGATTGTCCTAACGAATCCCTCGGTGTTGTGTGCGTTGGAATCTAGTGAACCTGAACGTCGCAAGCGTGTACGCGCCTCTGGAGAATTTCGAAAAGGAGACTCTCGCTGCCAAGCGCGCCCAACTCGCTGCATTGGGCAACCGCCGCATCTGGGCGAGTCTCGGCCTGGAAGACAAGCCATCTCGCAAGCGCCCGTGCGGATTGATCGTGTCCAAGACGGGTGAGATCTCCATTGTTCGCTCATCGGACAAGTAGGGCGAAGCGCAGTGGAATCTACGCGTGTTTAAACTGGAGGCGCCAAATCCTTCGTCCCTATTATGCAGGCTCAATGGTATCGATACCACGTAGTATCCGATTTCAACTGCTATCCGGATAGAATGTGAACCGTCAGTCTTTTTTGGTTCGCGCCGTTTGCACTTTCGGTTTTGTCCTGTCGAGGCGCCCGCAACTCCGACACGCCCAACACTGACAACGGCGTCTCGCAATGATGAAGGCAGCAGCTAAGCCATCGGCCTCCGAGTCGCAGGCAAACGGCCTGCAGATCCCCATCCTGGACGGAAATGCTCTGGTACGTCACCTTGTGTACACGGAGCGCACTCGGTCGGAGCATTCTGAACGTCGTGGGCTGTAGAAAAAGCTGTCGACTGAGCCCAACTCCAGCAAGTTCGCGATCGACGCGCACAACCGAGCCATCCAGGAGATCAGGGATCTGTCCGAAGTTAGTGTAGTAACGCTGGCCGTGCGTACCGAGTCGCCCTTGCACTTGGCTCACATAGGCGATCGTCTTCGTCTTCTGTAGCTACCGAAGCTTTGCTCGCTCGATGTATCGTTCAACCGCCTCACGTCGCTCAAAAACATCCACACGGCCAAGGAGCTACGCGAGCTCAAGGTCTACAACAACAAGATAACGACGCTGCGCGGACTGCGAGGAAACGGTAACTTGGAAGGACTGCTGGTGCACGAAAATCAAATCGAAGAAATCGCCGAGGACGTGCTGTCGCTCGTCAAGCTCAAGACGCTCTGGCTCAACGGCAACAGAATCGCCAAGGTGCAGCACCTCACGGCGTGCCGACTGCTCGTACACCTAGATCTCAGTCGCAATCGTCTCGCCAGAGTCGCAGCCGAGGTTCGTCTTTGTTCCCTTCTTGGAAGCGGACTGCACCCCAATCTGACCAATGTACAACCGGTGATTATACCAGGGTCTTGATAGTCTCAGCAGCCTCGAGTACCTCAACCTGAGCGGCAACCAGCTCACAGCAATCGGCAACTTGACGCATCTCACGAAGCTGGAAGAGCTCAATCTGGCCAACAACCAGCTCTCGACGCTCGAGGGTGGCTTGCTGCCTGCCAACATCAGTGTGCTTCGGCTCAACGACAACAAGCTCACATCGCTGCAGAGCTTCCCACCGTACCTGATCAAGCTGAACGAGCTGTACCTGCAGGACAACGCGGTCGCGGATCTCGGTGAGAATGGCGCACTCACCAACAAATTCCCGGAACTGGAGTCGCTGGATTTGCGAAACAACCGCATTCGATCGACCGCGCAGATCAAGAACGCCCTCACGGGCTGCAGCACTCTTATGGATCTGTGGATCCAGGGCAATCCGTGCTGCGTGTCGTCCACATACCTTCTGGATGTGGTCACAGCACTGCCAGAGCTGCGTACACTTGACAACATGACCGACACGCAGCTGAAGTCGCACGTGGAGGCTCTGAAGAGCGGCGCTATCACACAGGACGCGCTTCTGGCGTTCGTGGCGCGTCCCAGGACGCCGTCGATGGCTGGAGCACGGCCAGGCTCCGCCTCGAGTCGCCCAGGCAGTGCATCGTATCGACCTCTAACACCGAGCTCGTCCAGTCGGCCGACGACGCCTGATCGTAATGGTGCGCCTGTATTTCACAAGCCATCAGCAAGAGCAGGTGAGGGAAATTGTGGTGACGTGGAAGGGATGAAACTGCGGGCTGATGCCGGTAATTTGTAGGAACGCTATTGAAAGTGGCGTCACCGGATGAGCTCGAGAGAGCGCACGCAGACGTCGCAGACCGACTGGAGAAGATGAAAGCTATGATCCGACGTGTCGGCAAGGGCGACGACAAGGGCGGAGCTACTGCGGCGAAGAAGTCCCAGCGTCCGCAGGCTTCTCTTCCCCAGTTAGTGACGGAGCGGTCGGATTTTCGCGGCGGCGTCCGCAGCACGAAGTCTGACGAACCACGAGCTGAGGACAACCAGACCAAGCCCGAGTCGCTAGCCGCAGTGAAGAGTGTGAAGCCAAAGCGAGGCGTGGACGCCGGCACAGACCCGCTGGACTCTCTTATGGGCGGAGCTGGTGGTGCGAGACCCGCGTCCGCTCGTGCGGCGACGCCTGAGACTGTCACACCACGTCGCGGCATGGAGACGCAGACACCGCGAGAGCCTGTGGTGTCGCTGCCGCCAGCGCCACTGAGCACGACGCGCTCTCCGTCTACGGTGTCGCTAAGCAAATTCACCGACGTGTCCTCGGCGACTGATAACCAGAACCCAGACACGGAGAACCAAGAACCACCGCAGCAACAGGAAGAACAACGGCTGCAGCTGGACGGAGCGACCATCGAGATAGAGATGAAGAAGATCCTCCTCCAGTACGTGAGCTCCGGCAGCGAGAAGCTCTCGGAGGAGCCGCAGAACGAAGCTGATGAAGGCAGTGAAGTCACGGAATCGCCGCGCATCGAGAGCAACAAGACAGCGCAGCAGCGTCTGCCGCCCAACCCACGATCTCGCCAGGGCTACCGATCCTTTCGGATCCCTGCGCGGTTGCGTGACAGCGCCAACGGCGACGACGCCGTTGTCGCGTAACCTCCGTCATCTTGTCTTGAAGTTGCAGGGTTACGATGTCGTGAAATTATAGCCCCGGGTACATGTATACTATTTCATAATGTACGGTACTGTGGTAGATTTTCAACCGAAGGCGCCAAACTGTCGAAATTGAAAGAGAAAGCGCCTGGAGATCTCCGCGTCTTGACGGGTATACTCGCACTCCATGGCGACTGCACCGCCCGCGAAGAGCAACGAGATCATCCTCATCTCCGATGGTACGCTGCGACGGGCCTTGTGGTGTCGGGTGGCCTCACTTATGCTGACTGAGTTCTCTACAATCCACCAGACGAAGGCGACGTCTCGCCCCAGTCGCCTCAGCTTACGGCTGTCAAGCACGAAGGCGGCGGCATCAGCACCCCAGACAACAAGTCCGGGGTGAAGCCTCGAGCCAAGCGTGCCGTTGGTTACGAGACGCCTGTCCGTGCACGCAAGCGCCGTAGCGGCGCCCGCGACGACATCATGAAGCCCATCACGCCGTCGACGAGCGTGCAGTCGTCCATGAACGCGTCGCTGGTGTTCGACATGGTCACGTCGCTCGGCACAAACGACCCAGGCGTCGCGATCGCGGCGCTGCGCAGCATCGTCGTGCTGGGTAAGGAGTACCCGTCGAATCTGCTCTTCGAAGAGCTCATCGAGCGCATGCTGAGCGTCGAGGCCATCGCGTACAGCGACGCCGTGTCCATCTACGCGTCCCTCGTGTTCGTCTTCGACAAGGCCGCATCCTGCTCGTGCGATTTGGAGTTCCCACACCAGTGGACGCCGCTCGCGAACGCGCTCCAGGACGCGTCAATGCTGCCGCAGAACGAAGAGCGGTGGCGCCGTGTGCTGCTCGTCGTGCAGTTCTTCATCTACTGTTTCAAGAAGGACTTCGCCGTGACGCGTGAGCGATACGAAGACACGGAAGGGCATGAGTGGCTCTATCGCACGCGGCTCTTCACGCTTCTCCACCAAGGCGATGCCGGTACGTCGACGAGTGGCAGCAACAGCAAGCGTGCGTCGGCCAACCGCGCCAAGATCCAGAACAATCTCATCTTGCAGGCTATCAGCTGCGGCATGGTGTTGTGGAAGCGCATTTACGACGGTGGTGATGAGAACGGAAGCAGTTCGTTGGCCGACGCCGAGGCCGAGAGCAAGCTGGAGGCTCGGGACGCCTGCATGGCAGTCGTGCGCTTGATCGAGATGCTGTACTTGTGCACCGACCAGGTCACGAACATTCTTCAGCGTCTGCAAGCCGGACTTCTCGAGCTCTCGCGCGAAACCAGAGTGGTGTTCTCACAGGCGCTGCAGCTGCCTGATCTTAGGCTGCGACTCGCAACGACCGTCATGGGACTCACGAACAAGTCCCGTAGCAAGGAGCACGAGTGGTACGAGTGCAACGCGATTGGCCGAGTCTTGCGCGGTATCAACAGCGGTATGTGGCTGCACTTCGTGTTGCTGTGATTTCTGGGAACTCATTGTATGCGATGTGCTCATGTACTGTAGAAACGACCGAAGTGGAGTCGAGCGACGCGATGGTCACTGAAGGCTACTCATGGTCCCATTTCGACAGCTTCAAGAGCTCGACGCCACAAAACGACTTCACGCGGCTGCTTCAAGACATCGTTCGACTTCAAGAGAAGCGCAAGTAAGCAACCTTCCCCGTACGTTGCTGTCTCGATCGATGGTGTGATCACAAACTCATTGGTGCTAACTTTCCACATTTTGGTTGCGCAGTTCTGCGCGTACAGACTATTCTTTTTATTCATTTCGCAGTGCCACAACGCGTTCAGCATGCACACTCATCTTCCTATTCGGTTGCTGGACAATCTCTTCGACTCGCAACTACGATCTTCACACACGCTCGTGCCAGCTACCTTCCGATGAGGCGGCAGATCGAGGCGCCTGGAAATTTGTACGTCTCGATTTGTTGTTGTCGTTGTAGATCGAGACCACACCCAGACTGTCATGCAAAAGCAGAAGCATCATGAGTCGAGGAAAGCTGATTGAAGACAAAAAACGCACGTCACATACCTGTCCGAGACTGCGAGGAGCGAGTTCGACTCGGCGGAAAAGGCACCACTCGTCTTGTAGTCACGAAGACCTGCCTGAACATGCGCAGCACTCACTCTGCGTGTCAACACGAGCATCGAGCACATGTAAGTTTGGTATCTGAGGGATGTTGTGGTAATCGAACTCACGGGAAAATGTTCTCCAGCTCTTGCCCAGTCGCACTGACGGTCGCAGTGGCAAAACTACAGAACACGCAAGAACAGTATCAGCTGACGAGTTTCAAGTTGCCACCGATTCGGACCAGCAGCTTCGCACCCGCCGACGCCGAAGATCGCGTAAGCCCCATCCTTCGAGCACCGCATTTCGCCAACTGGAATCGGAGCGGTCGGAGCGCTCATGGCTCCGTAGCTGCACATCAAGTCCATTCAGCTGCCATTCACCACCGCCTCGAAAACTGCCACGATACAAACGTACCAGCACTCCTTGCGAGGCATGCGCAAGTCGAGGAAAAGCATCTGCCCCATTTCGAACCCCAGCACGACGTTCGACGGCGAGATGTTCTCGTGCGTGAACAGGCCGCCCATTTGCTCGATGATCATCAGCGTGTTGAGCGCGACTTGCAGTTGGGGCTTCGGGCGCGCTCGGATATCGGTGACCTGGAAGTCGCCGCCGTCGGTGGTCCAGCTCACGCGTGTGGCCTCGCCCGGATGCCATCGGACGCTGCTGACGACGTCAAACGCATCAATCTTGGCGGTGATCGCCGCCGTCGCAGGGTCGCCGTTCTCGCCTAGCGTCGTGAGCACGACCGTCTCGTCAAAACCAGCGGACGCGATCGTGATCGAGTGACGGGAAGCAATCGGATTGACGGCAAGTTCTCGGATCGAGTCCGCGTGCAAGGGGCGGACCGGTGGCAACAAGCGGCACGTTGGTGCGCCGTCCTTGGTCTCCGTCTCAATGACATGGATGTCGCGGCCGATGGCAGCTAACGCAGTTGAGTAGCCCAGCCACTGGAGATCGCGGACCTCCTGTTGAGAACGACATATTCACCACGAAGGCGATGAGAAGAGCGGAGGGAAAGCAACAAGAGCGGAGGGAAAGCAACAAGCCAGCGACAAGACGTACCGCCTGTGTGGGAACCAAGTGAGTGGGGCGCGATGGATCAAACGAGCGCACGTCGGTGATGAAGATGCGGTTCGAGACCTGTCCGTTTGCACCTCCTGAAGAAAGTTCCGTGCCCACCAGCAGCAGTCCATCGTCGCGGAGAATTGGCTTCGAGAGTACTGATCAAGGCAACGAGTTAGAAGCTGTGAGTCAGCCACAAAACAGACAGATGCACTCACGGAAGGGCTTGCCGTTGCTCTGCTTCTCAAACGCGATGGCCGTGGACGGAGTTCGAAGTTGCGGCTGTGTGCGATGAAGCGTAGACCCCATGGCGTTGTCGAATTCTGTCGTTCGCGGTTCCATCTTGAGTGACGTCGATGGAAGAGGACCCTCTATCGTGTGGCGAGCAGCCTCGAAGCGCGAGGTGAGATCGTCGTGGATGTGCGAGGGCGAGGTCATGTCCACGTCGTTGTAGTAGCCCCAGTTGTCCAGCAACGCCGAAGACGGCGTCGGGTCGTACGGCACGTTTGTGTGGTGCGGAAAGTACGCATCTCCACGGGCCGAGTTGTCACGTGCCATCACCGAGTTCGGGACCCCTCCACCAAAGGCTGCTGCTCCAAACGCAGCGCCACCGCCACCAGAAGTCGTCTGCAATGCGCGGCGTGGGTCGTTGACCAGGTCGACGACTCCCATCGGATCGTCGTCCTCCATGTCCAGCGTGATGATGCCGTTTTCGTCGAAGATGTGGGCCCACACACTCGGCTCGTAGCCGTCAGATGGCTGCGTCGCTTCACCCAGAGTCGGCTCCTGCTTGATCACCGCCGCGTCCTTGTCGGCATCGCTTTGGTCGTGGTCATGCGCCGAGTTCGAGGTCGACGACGCCGTGGAGCTGAACGAGCCGCCGTTGTTCGCGGCCAAAGGAGACGACGCCATGGAAACTGCACAGACAAGCGGCGATTGACGGGGAATCGGACGGACGGAAGGGCGCGCAGACGGAAAGGCGACGGAAGGCTCGAGGATGGAAGCCGCAAGCCGGTAGTGGTGCGTATTTGTGCCGCTGAGCTCGATGATTGATGTGGCGCCACTGAGCGATGTGATGGCCACGTGAAGGAAAGACGAATGAGGTCGTCCGCTATCGGGCCAGCAAGGGGGTGTTCAGGGGGGAGAGTGTTGGCCTTTCCCTGAGGGAAGAACATGTGCAATCAGCACTTGGGTCTCTCAACAGAGAGAACTTGGTTGCCAGCTTCAAGCCACACAGACGGCGAGAAAGTACGGCAAGGTGAGTCGAATATATATGGCATTAAGTATTGAGACTGTAATCACTTCTTCTCGATCGTTTACAGGGCTGCGACTTGTGTCGCCGCTCGCGTGGACCCCGTGGTTGACATCGGCGCTGTTGACGTGGCGCTTCGTGTGCTACTGACGACAAAGGACGAGCTGTTTTCTCGTGAGAGAAGCCCATTGGTCTCGGTCTCCGTGAAGGTGGTCGCCGGTAGCGTGAGCCGACGCGCAGGCTTGTGGGTCGTGACTTCGAGCTTCTCTTCCAAGTGTTCGACGTGGTGACGCAGGTTACGGATCTCGAAGACCACGGCCGTGAAGCCGTCGGTCATGCTGCGCCAGCGGTTGGAAGTGCGGTCGTTGCGGCGGTACACGCACTTGAGCAGCTCCCCAAGCGAGGCGCCGAAGAACGCGAACACGATCGCGAAGAGCCACTGGAACCAGTAGATGTGGGCGAAGCCGAAGAGTTTGTCCATGATGAATGGCACCTGCGTGACTGTGATCGTGAGCGTGATCGAGCCGATGGCCGCGTACTGCATGTACTTGTTGGCGAAGAAGCCGACGAAGACGTGGTTGGTGAAACTGCGAGCCGTGTACGCGCGAAGCATCTCCATGGTCGTGATGTACACGAACGCCATGGTCTGTGCGCGAGCGATGCCCTCGGTCAGACACTCGTACTCGCCAGCTTTGCAGTAAATGTACTCGTCTTCGAACTCCTCCATACCGGGCTGCCAGAACGGGAACACGCGCGAGCCGTCGCGATACTCGGCGGCACAGTTGGCGTACAGCTTCCAGTGGTGGCGCACGCCCTGCCAGCGCCAGCAGCGCACGTGCTTGTAGTCCTCGACGGTGTTGGCGCCGTGTGAGATGTCGTCCAGCAAGATGTTTTGGAAGTTCCAGTACAGTCCCGTGGCGAACACGATCAAGGCGCCGACGCCGATGAGGAACGCATTGCTCATGACCAGGATCCAAAGACGTCCGTGGATGATGGGCTGTGTCTTGGGGCGAGGCCTTTCCTTCATGGCCATTGGGTCGCCCTTCTCCAGTGACAACGCGACGGCCGCCATGCCATCGGCAAACAAGTTAAGCACCAAGATCTGAAGCGGCTCGAGCGGGTTGGGCATGCCCACGGCGATCGCCACGAAGATGATGGAGATTTCGCCGAAGTTGGTCGACAGCAGGAAGCACACGAACTTCTGGATGTTGGTGTAGATCGCGCGGCCCTTTTCGACGGCGGCGACGATGCTGCAGAAGTTGTCGTCGGTCAGGATCATGTCGGACGCTCCCTTGGCGACCTCAGTGCCGGAGATGCCCATGGCGATGCCAATGTCGGCCTCCTTCAACGCCGGTGCGTCGTTCACGCCGTCTCCCGTCATAGCCGCGACGTGGCCCTGGCGTTGGAGCGATTTGACAATTTCGATCTTGTCTTCGGGCTTGGCTCGCGCAAACACGGACGTCCGCGACGTGATCTCGTCAATGTCGTGCTCCGTCAAGTACTCGGCACCCCGTGGCCGCAAAATGGAACAATCGACGGCTTCTTCGTCCATGTCGGCGCCGACGCCCAGCAAGTCGATCGTCTTGGCGATCGCGACAGCGGTCTTGAGGTAGTCACCCGTGATCATGACTGTGCGGATGGACGCCATGCGCGCCGTTTGGATCGCCTCCTTGACGCCCTTGCGAGGCGGGTCGATGGACGCGACCAGACCCAAGAACACGAGCGAGTCCTTGAGGTGCTCGAACTTGACGTCGGCGTCGTCCAAGTCCAGAGCGAACGGCGCCTGTGTGTGCGGGTGGATCGCAATAGCCAATACGCGAAGAGCCTGGGAGGAGAGGTCGTCGACGGCCTCGAGGATATCGTCGCGAGTCTTCTGGGACAGACTGACGATCTCGCCCGACTTGAGCGCGTACTGCGTGCAGTTCTTGAGGATGTAGTTGGGCGCTCCCTTGACACTGGTGACATACCGAGTGCTGGGAGGAAGTGGGAACCCGCCGAAACGGGTGACTCCGACCAGCTCACTGAGCGTTATCATCATCTTGCGCGTCGAGTTGAAGGGGACTTCAGCCACGCGCTTGAACGAGTCCACGAGCTTCTCGGCCCAGATCTCCATCTTGGCTGCTGCGACGACTAGTGGCGCCTCCGAGGCGTTGCCGTATGGCACCCAGAGCTTCTGACCGGAGCCGTCGTCGCAGTTCTCAAGCTGCAGCGTCGTGTTGCTGCACAAGACGGCGGCCAGGAGAGTCGCGTGGACCAATGCATTGTTCTGCTGCGTCTGCCTGACGCCCTCGAGCAGCACATCCCCCTGAGGATTGAATCCAGCGCCTGTGACCGTGTACTCGTCGAAGTCGGCCCACATCTTCACCGCAGTCATCTTGCCTTCAGTGAGTGTGCCGGTTTTGTCCGTGCAAATGACCGAGCTCGCACCCAGACTCTCGACGGCCGCGAGTTTTCGCACGAGCACGTTCTTCTTGACCATCTCGGACGTGCCCGTGGATAAGCAGATGGTCACGACCATGGGAAGACCTTCGGGCACGGCGCTCACAGCCAGCGACACGGACACCATCACCATGGTGAGCCACACGGGGCGGTCTCCGTTCTTGGGGTCGTGGTTGCCACGCAACATGCCCACGATAAACACGACGGCACAAATGGTGAGCACCGCCATGCCCATGAACACACCGAGGCGGTGGAGGGACTCCTGGAGCGGCGTCATCTTGGTCGAGTACGACGCAAAGTACTTGGCGAGGCAGTTGCCGCTCTTGGAGTTGCGCTCATCTTTGAGCAGCGACGCGATGGAACCGACGCGCGTGCCCATGCCAGTCTCCACAACCACACCCGTGGCGTTGCCGCTAGCCACAGCCGTGGAGGAAAATACCATGTTGGGTGCCGTGAGCTTGTTCATCGAACCCGACATGTCGGCGTCGAACCGCTTGGCGACGTCCTCGGACTCGCCCGTGAGCAGCATCTCATTCACCTTGAAGTCGGCGCTCGCAAGCAGTCGAATGTCGGCCGGCACGACATCACCAGTCGACAGGATCACAATATCACCCGGCACTAAGTCCTCGCTGCTGATCTGCTGCTGACGGGCATCACGGATCACGATACACTGCGGTGACGACATCTTGGCAAGAGCCTCGAGTGCGTTGCTGGCTCGGTTCTCCTGTAGCGTCGCGATGACGGCGTTGAGCGTGACGATGGCGATGATCGCAATACCCTCGACGTATTCCTGTAGAGCGATGGACGCGAGCGCAGCCGCCATGAGCAATCCGATAATGAGGTTGAAGAACTGCATGAGGAAGATGACGAAGATGGGTGCACGCTTGTCGCCTTCGATGGCGTTCGGGCCGTAGCGCGCGATTCGCTTGGTGGCCTCAGCGGTCGAGAGCCCGTGGTCGGGATCGGCTTCAAGCTGCCGCACCACGGATTCAACTGTGTGGTCATGCCAGCCAGCAGCCGTCGTGTTGGACTCGAGCTCGCGGTACGACTCGCGGGTCTTCGTCGGGTCCTCCATCAGCAGCTTCTGGGATTCCGTGAGGAACCGCCCGCGGTGCTTGGCAGACTTGAGCTCCTCGGGGTCCTCGAGAGCTCTCGGCGAGCTGGCTTGGCGGCTCGACCGCAGTGGGCGCAACGCGAGCGTCGGCGTCTGGGTGGTCGTGTAGCCGAAGGACCCAGAGGCCGGTCGCGGCCGCGACGGCGTGTCCATGGACGGCGTCACGGTGTCGGCCTCTCCATTGACAGTCCAAGCGTTGGCGCTGCCCTGCGTGACGATGGTCGGCGGTCGCGTCGCCATCTCGACGAGATTCCGCAATGCGCTGTCTGCGTAGCGGCCGAGGCGAGGGCAGTGATCTCTGGGATCGGGGCTTTTTCTCACAGTGCCCACTGGCCAGCTGGGCCAACGCGACGGCGCTGATTCTTTTCGGCGTGGGATCCGCGAGCCCGTGGCCGTGGCCGATTGGCCGTGCCGCCGTTATGAGTTCGCGGCTTCTGGCCACAGCGCAACGCACACGCACACCTACACGCGCTCGCTTTGATCCTCGCCCGGTTTGTGTATGGGAACGCCC
>JAADXN010000074.1:0-55862 GCA_023337875.1 Pythium apleroticum | reverse complement strand
CGGCGTCGCCGCCGCCGTCGCCGCGTTCCGTGGCGCGCAAGAAGAGCGCGACGCTGGCGCAGGAGCGAGATGAAGTGCAGAAGCACGTGGAGGCGGAGACGCTCTCGCGGAAGACGCCGCTGGCGAGGCGCAGCAGCGCGTATCTGCCCAAGGCGTCGAATGGCGACGACGATCTGCGCGTCACGGCGGGCGCCATCCAGGTGAGAAAGGCCGCACGCATCCAGGTGCTCTAGCATTGGCTCATGCACTTCTATTGGCCAGACCATCTACGACATCCACAGGCGCTACGAGCACCGCCGTGTGGTCGACAACGTCGCGTTTGGCGTCGCCATGGTGCGTTGTTGCTGGTATAAGGAGCTCTGTGTGGATATGGGCAGTAACTGACGCGGTCATCAGACGGGAATCGTCCTCGTGTTCATCGACAACGAGTACGCCTCCAGCGCGACGAGCAAGTTGGTCGTGCGCAGCATGAACACGCTGCTCACGGTCGTGCTGCTGGGACTCATCACGCGGCGGTTCCTGCTGGAGAGGGAGATTCTCATCCGCCGCAACGTGCTCCCCGCGCACGTGTCCATCCTCCGCACGCCCCGACTGCTGCTGGGGCTGTTCCTGGAGCTGGCTGTGTGCGCTATCTGCATTCCGCCGGGCGTGGACGGCCGCTTCCAAGTCTGGGAGTGGAAGTACTACATGGGCAGCGCGCCGCTCAAGACCGACTGCGTCGCGCCCTTCCAGGCCGACGGCAGTAGCTGCTACATGGTCTACTCCCACTCGTCCGTACTGTTTTGACTGTATGTATATCTGGAGGTGAGCTGCTCGAACTGACGGTGCCGCTTTTCCAGTTATGAAGTGCTGGGTCTCTTCGCGCTGCTTCGCCTGTACATGCTGCCGCGCGTCATTCTCAATCTGTCCGAGTTCACCAGGTACGCTCTCTATTGGACGACGAGGGATGCCACCTCTCACGAATTGTCATCCTACTGCAGCTACCGCACATCCTACCTGGGCACGCTCCACCACGTGGACACGCAGAGCTCTCTGTTCGCCGTCAAGTGCTTCCTGCGCTCGCATCCCTTCAAAGTGCTTGTCGTCGGATTCTCGGGCACGCTGCTGCTCACATCGTACGCGCTCGCGATCCTCGAGGCGCCCGTGAACCCCAACCTCGTGCCGCTGCCCAACGCGATGTGGCTCGTCGTGCTGACCATGGGCACCATCGGCTACGGCGACGTCAATGCCGTCACGCTGCCCGGCCAAGTGCTGCTGATCGTCGGTGGCATGTTCATGGGCATCCTGCTCTTCGGCGTGCTGGTGCGTTGCATTCAGTAGGTGGCTATTCCTTGACAGCTCACTGATTCCTGTATCTGCTGTAGAGCTCGGCGGTGTTCGCATTTCTGTCGCTGGATGACAGAGATCGGCGACTGCTCTTTCTGCTGCGTCGCCAGGAGCACCAAAAGAAGCTCAAAGAGACCTGCGCGCGGTCGATCCAGGCGGCGTGGCGCCACTTTGTGAGCGTGCGTGGGGAGTCGTCGACAGTGATCCAGCGGCTACAGAGCCGGAAGCGTACGTACTTGTAGCATTGATGACGCCGCTTCAGGCAGCTAACCTCTCGAGCTGTTCCCCATTGTTTCTGCCGGTAGTACGAGACGTGTTGTATGCTCGTGTGGCGGCTCAACGACGCGTGCGTCGCCAGTCGATGGAAGAGTTCCGTAGCGTGGCGTCGGAGCTGCAGCGGTGCGAAGACCAGCTCATCGCATCGCTCAAAGAAGAACATTCGGCGACCATGAAGCGGCTCGAGGACGTGGAGAAACGGCTCGATGCCATGATTACAGCGGCAGCTTCAGCTGTGTCGGCGGCTGCCTAGGTCGCAACACGAATCACAGCACGCCCAGTCGTCCCAGTGATCGCGGTGGTGGGGCCCCAGCGGCGGTGGACACGCTCGACGGACTGGAGTGGAGCTTCATCAGTCTCGTGGGGGGCGACACGGGATCCGTGGTCGAGTTGCGGTGCTTGAGCGAGATGGTCGACGCGTTGATGAGATCTGGCTCGTACCCGACGGGCGGGGCGGCCGCCAGTGGCCCGGTCTTTGGCTAGTCGCATACGGGAGAGAATACATACGTCAGTCCCAGAAGCTGAGCCATGCACATGAGACTCAGGATCACCTCTAATGTTGCGATGCTCTTTGACGAGGCAGGACTCACTGCCGCGTACTGGCGGCCAGCGCCTCGGAAGCGAATGTTCTTGGACGGCGGCTTGGGGGATCGCGCGAGAAGCAAATCGCTGACCGGCGGGGGGAGGATGACTGGGACGGAGTCGCGCGAGCCGAATCCGAACAGCGAAGTCTGTGGGGATTCATCACCAGTTCCTCTTGCGGAAGGCACGCACGCCATCGTGATTCGCCGGCCTTGGTGCGCTGGCGGAGGCTGGTGATGGGAAGGAGGCGGTGCCTCCGGAGTCGACGGCTGGCTCACAGTTGAGCAGCCGCCACTGCTCGACGAGGAGCTGGAGCCGCTGGACACGCGCACGATCGACTGCAGTTTGTACAGCTGCGTGTCTTCTTCGTCCGGCGGATCAAACGTTCCTATCAGATCCAGGAGAGGCTGCTGCTTCAGATCGCGCCGAGAAACACTGGCGGCACATGACGTCGAGGAATGGCGTCGCCTTACCACTGCCTCCGTGGCAGTCGTTGTCTCCTGTGCTGCTCCGTTCGCCTGAGAGGCCACCGCAGTGAGTCTCGCGTCGGCGTTGTCTGGTGGCACTGTGCCACTTGAGCTGATCGGAGACGACCTCCGCCTCGTGACGGCAGTCGTCGCGCCTCGCTTCGACGCTACGCGACGGACGGACTTGGGAGCAGTCGGCGTGGACGCCATCGCTGTCGTCGTCTTCTTCTCGTCATCCGCTGACTGCCGCCGTCGTCGCGCTTTGGCCTGCGGACACGAATCCTTCCTCAGTGGGGGCTTGCCCACTGAACTGCGCTTGGAAGAAGCCCCTGGGGTGACCGTAGTCACGGGATCTGCCTGTGAGATGGAGCAGGCGTCACTCACGATGCCAGCGTCGACGAGGTGGCTGTCAATGTAGGACGCGAGACACACGGCGTGGTCGTCTACGAGCGCCACGACCTTGTCTCGCAGCGCCACGTCCGTGATACTGGCCTGCAGCAGCGTTTCACACAGCGAACTGCCGACTTGGCGCAAGTGCGCCGTGTTGAAGTGCGTGTTCTGGAGCTCTCCGAAGCTCGCGCCGGCGAACGAGGCCTCGAGCGTGAAGCACCAGCTGAGCTTGAGCTCTTTCGCCAGCACGACTCGCGCCGTGGTCTCTTTGTCGCGGCTCACTTTGAAGCTGCAGTCCGCGAACGAGATGAACCGCTTGGCCGAGAGCTGCGTCGCGAGCACCTTGGCGAACACGCGCGCGCGTGGGTTGGGCCGCTTCTTGGTGTCGCAGCCGTACATGAACACGTTCTTCTTGCGGGAGTGGCCGTGGACGTCGCAGAAGAAGACAACGCCACGCGTCGCCACCTCGCTTCGGATCAGTTCTTTCGCGTGGAAGATCGTCGGGTGTAGCTGCTGCGACGGCGCGTGCCAGTGGCGGTTGAGGTCGCAGGCGCTGAGCGAGCAGCGACTGTTGCCGAAGAACACGCCGTCCGGGTTGAGCATGGGGACCACGCGGAACACAAACAGCCGCCGCAGCACGCGCGCCGTCTCGCTGCCGCCCACCAGGAAGTCGATGATGCCCCGCATGATCCACGAGGCCTGCGCCTCGCCTGGATGCACGCGGGCGGTGAGCACGATGGCGCGACGGGCCTTGAGCTCCTGGATGCCAGCGGAGAAGTCGGTGATCGTGAGCAGGTCGCACGGGCGCCCAGAGATCGTGGAGCAGAGTACCGTGTGCTTGACCACTTGTGGCGCGCGGCGGCGGCCCGTCCTGTGCTGGTGGAGCACGTGCTGCAAGTGGCGCTGGTGGTCTGTGAACGTGTACGGGTAGCTGTGCGCGACGAGGTACGTGTCGTCCGCGTTAGTGAGCTCAAGTGTGAACGTGAGCGTGTAGAAAGTCGGCCCGGCGTCCGCTGACTTGGCTGTGGCGTCCACAGCGTCGCTGGCGTTGCCTTCGCCGTTGTTGTCCGCACTGTGGGTTCGGGTTTTCGCATCGGACGCTTCGCCCAGCGCCTGCGCCTTGTTGGGTCGAGGAAAGGGATTCGGGAAGTAGTAGATGTCGTCGCCTGCCCGGCGCCAGCCCACGCGACGCTCGTGGGCGTCCTTCACTGAGTACACGACTGGCCGCAGCCCCTGGTTGAAGAGGCTGTCCGGCTTGCACAGGTTGATGACGTTGAAGCGATAGCGCGCTGTGGATCGCGACACGTTGCTCACTGCGAAGTAGAACCACTGCATGTGGCCCGTGGTGTTCAGGTCTCGCCGTAAAACCAAGTCGTATTCGAACTCGCCGATCTGGATGGCACGCTCCAAGTTGCCGCTCTCGAACGCGCTGTCAAACGTGAGACTCGAGAACGACGCAAACGCGGGCGTTGGCTCGGTCGGTCGCACGTACGGGTTCGGAGAGCAGCAGCCGCCAG
Organism: Pythium apleroticum; assembly: GCA_023337875.1. Taxonomy (NCBI): domain Eukaryota; phylum Oomycota; class Peronosporomycetes; order Pythiales; family Pythiaceae; genus Pythium; species Pythium apleroticum. The sequence goes on along the minus strand of JAADXN010000074.1, from coordinate 51,304 downwards.
CGTCTCCGAAAGTAAACCCGTGCGCCGTGGAGTTCTCATACACGACACGCGCTCGGGCGTTGGCGTCCGAGGCCACGAACTCTTCTCGGCGGCGAATCGCTTGGTCTATGAACGCGCTCATCGCCGGTGCGTCGGGCGGAACACACGGCTCAGGCGACGCCGGCGGCTCGTGAAGCAGCACCAACGGATCCGTCTTTTTGCCTTTCACAGTGGGTGCGGTCGTTGTTGTTGATTGAGGCGTGTCGTTGTACGGGTGCTTGGGGAACTGCACGCCGTCGCGATCCTCGTAACAGTACGGCTTCTCGATCAGTTTGTTCGCCTTTGCGGGCTCAGGCTGCCGTGTCGCTGAGTTTACGCGGTGCTTGGGCTCTGCTTCTGCTGTGACTGGCGTAGACGCACGGTGTTCGTCTCCATCAGCGACAGTAAACCCTTCGAACGTCGTCAGTTTCGGAGCTTTCCACAGTTCTCCGATCGAGACTTCGCTGGGCAAAGCAGTGCTTTCTTCTTCGCCGTCCGAGTCGCTCCCGTCGTCATTCGGCTCATCATCTGCATCGTCGTCGTCTGCGTCGTCTCCTTCCACTTCCGCGTCGCCGCTCTCGCCAACGCCTTCACTGGCGCCTCGTGCCGGCAGCTCCTGTGCTTCATGGCCGTCGTCCAGCTCGCCTTCAAGCGAAGTCTGATCTTCGTCGTGCTCTCCCTCGTTGGCGTCGCCTCTTCCCGCCTCCACGAACTCGTCTTCCTGGATGAAAATCGACCGTTGCTCTCGCTGCAGCAACTGCTCCACGAACACGTTGTAGTCGCTCGCGCCTTCCTTGATTCGTCGAACTGGAGCACTAGAGCGAGACGTCACAGAGTGCTTTTCGTGTGGTTCACACGCCGGCTTGGACTGCTGAACGGCGCGTTCGATGGCAGCGCCCAGCAGATCGCTCACAACACGAGCCATCCTGTTGAGATGCGGCTGCAGCGCGACGTGGTCGGCGGTCGGGCTCGAGCCACGGAAAGGAGACGGCGAGCGAGACGCCATTGTTATACTGGCGTCGTCGCTCTGCGGGTCAGCGCGCTTCGACTGCCGCTGGGTGAGAGCGCGATACAGTTGGACGCCGCCACACGCAAGCACGGTCTCGCCACCGTCCGGCGACAGCAGCACCTCCCGCACGAAGTTGTACAGTTCGATGAGCTACCACAGACAAACTGCTTAGAGCGGAGACGGCCACGAAGAGAGGACAACGTGGCACGAACCTCAATTTTAGCGGTGCCAGTGTTGTCGAGCACGTGCTGCATCAGGATCTCAGCGGCGATGCCGATGAAACCCGAGAGCGTGTGGGCCGACGTTGCCTTCAAGAATCACACCAACGGAGAGGTGAGCTGCTGAAGCAATAACACAATAAAAGAAGCTGATACGAACCGTGGACGGCTTGGAGCTCCAGTGCCTGGTGATGATCGCGAAGGCGTTGCCGACGAAGCGCAGGTCGGCCACGTTGCTGCGAAGACACAGGAAAAGCGCCGGTAGCGACTGGTCTTCTTGCTGCAGCGTCAGCGTCTCGATGACGGAGCGACTGAGCGACGCGACGATCGAGACGAGGTGGGCTCCGAGTTCATTGGGGGATCTCCCGCCCACAGAGCCGCAGTGGATGATGTACAGAGCGAGCAGGCTTTCCAGCGTCTCGCTGTTCGCGAGCGTCGGCAGCGCCACCGGATTCCTCACGGCGTGCGTGAAGAACCGGAACACGCTGAGGACGAGGGCGACGTCGTGGCTGTAGGAAGCGGCGGCGTGGACGAGCACGACGCCGCGGCAGGGCGTCCCCGTGTTTACAAATGCGGACAGATCCAGTTTACAGCCCCTCGCGAACTCGACGATGCCTTCCAGGATACGGCACGCCGCCCGCACGACGTCCAGACTCGCGCTGCGCTCGACGGTTTCGAACAGCACGGGGATGAGGTCTTCGTTGATGACCTGGCCGAAGACCTGCGTCTCACAGCACAGCCGATCCAACAGCTTCACGGCAGCGGCTTCGATATGGCGATGCAGCGCACGCAGTCGCAGGCAGATTGCTAGCGAGTGGATGGCGTTGTTGGCGATGATGATGGGCGCGAGTTCGCCCACCGACGCGGTGACCAGCAGCGCCTCGCACGCTGTCCGCTTGAGGTCCATGCGGTCGCTCGGCTGCACACAATCCACCCCGTCAGCCACGGACCACTGCATTCACCATATAGACAAACATAGTGTCATGCTTACCACGTTGAGGAGCCGCAGGAGGATGGTGACGGCGTTGAACTTGGCTGCCTGGTGGATGGCGGCGCGACTGGACTCCATGCAGCTCGCCAGCATCTCCGTCGCGTGCTGCAGCAGAGCCACGTCGTCGTCTGGGTTCTCCAGCACACGCAGCAGAATCGCCAACAGCGCCTCTTGGTGAGTGGCTCTCCTACTCGCGTCTGTGAAGCTCAGCTGGTCCAGCAGCTCCATGGCAATGCGCATCGTGCGGTTGCGTTTCTTGACCGGCTTCTTGTGGACCAGCACGCGCAGACAGACGATGGGGAACCCCAGCAGCGGCGGCTTGTCTGCCAGCCGCGCCTTCGTGCCGTGGTTGCGATCGCATGCCAGCGTCGCCAGTAGTTCCAGCAGCACGTCGAGAATCTCGAGCCCCGCGAGCGTGTTTTCCGCCGCTGAGATGAAGCCGGCGAGCACTTCCAACCCGCCGCTCTGGAGCAGCTCCTGCCGCGGCTCATCGTGGCGGGACACGACCAGAAGGTCCTGCAAGGCCGCGCGACAGCGCTCGGGCGACGCCAGCATGTGCAGCGGCTCCTGCAGCGCCGAGAGCTGCACCTGCACGGAGCTCATGCTGCAGAGTGGAGAGCTTCAATGTGGCCAGTCGCGACTGGATTGGGCGAAAATGCGACGTGTGAAACTGCGAAAGTAATACACCCAAACACCCAGAATACCACTTTGGGTGGATGGGTGGGTTGCTGACGCTCGCTCGTGTTGAAGGCACGAGACGAAGAACGCCAGCAGCAGTTGAGAGGATCCGTTGGGATCGAAGAGCTCCGCGACGACGACGCTTCGTGGCCTGTGGACGTGGCAATGGCTGGGAAATGGGACCGCGATGTTGACGATGAGGCCGCTGCGCTGGACAGTGAGCCGCTGCTGACGCCGCACGCGGATGGGAAGCCGAAGAAGCGGTGGTGCAAGGAGGCGATTGCGCTGACGCTGGTGCTCGTGCTCGTCATGTGCGTGCACGTCGCGTTCGTGCTGCTGCTGCGGAAGACGACGTACGAACTGCACCAACTGACGGTGCCCGATATGTGCCACGCGCAGAGCAACGGCGCCGTCGTGCTGCACTTCGACAATCCGTCCTACTGCGCGCCGCAGGTGGGCCACGTGCACCTCACCATCTCCAAGAACACCACGGCGCTGCTGCAACTCGCGCTCCCGGCGTTTGATCTGCCTTCTGGGAAGTCAACAGTGGTGTCTACGATGGCATTCAATCTGCTAGCCAGTCCGGAGGAGGTGTATGACGTGGTGTTTCAGCGAGGCGGCAACTACTCTGTCCAGGGCGACGCCGTGGTCCACGTTTCGTGTCTGCTCGTGCCGTTCTCCATCACACTCGATCTCGGATGTGCACCATCAGAGCACAAACACAGCGCTTCGTACGGGTCTGTGGCTCACGGGTTTGACGGCGACGTGATCGAGAAAGAGGTCGATCGGCTCATCCACGAGATCCTCAAGAGTATCGCGCTGTCCCACATCCACACTGAGAGCGATGCCCTCGAGCTGTTCGCGTACACCGATGTCACGTTTTCATACAAAGCCCCCGTACTGTGGAACCTCCCCTCGCTGGCGCTCAAGCTCCAGACCGATGATCGGGACACGATTCTCAAGGCCGGCTTCAAGCGGTTTTTACTGGGAAACGGCGAGACGTTCATCTCCGCATTCAGCGAGATCGACAAAAATGAGACCAAGCCGCTCCAGAGTATACTTCAAACATATCTGGGCGGCAAGGACGTGGAGCTCCACGTGACTGGCGGCAACGAGGGCTCCTCCTGTCTCTCCCTGCAGCTTCTGGATCTCGTCGACGTGCGGGTCAAAGTGCCGGCCAAGATCGACGGCGAGCCGGCACTGCTTCGCCATTACTCGGTGCTGCCGCAGCTGAAAGAACTTGACTCCAAGACGCGCACCTGTCTGCTGCAGCTGGACGTCGTGCTCGCGCTGAACAACCCGTTGCCTATCCGATTTGAACTCTTCGAGCTGTCGTTCGACCTGCTCTACCGCAACCACAGCAGCAAGGCGTCGAAGCCGATCCCTCTCACACGCGTGGACGATGTCAGTGCCGTCACGTGGCGGCCTCACGACATCCGCAACGTGTCCATCTCGACCGAGATCCGCGAGTTCGGCGTCTGCCTCGACCTCGTCAAAGTGTACCTGAAGGACCAGCTCGCGTTCTCGCTCGACGCCGGCCGCATCCGCATGGCAGCAGGTTCGGGCAACTTCTCCATCCCGTTCCACGTGCCCGAGATCCCCATCCACCCGAGCCAGCCAAGTACCGGGAGCGAGATCAGCTCCATTGAGTAGGGAGTCAGTCCACTTCAACCAGGCAGAGAGGGGGGGGTACAATTGGGTCGTGAATGTTGCGCGAAGGTTGCTCCAAGTTCTGCTTGAAGATCGTTGATGAGACCACGGCGGCATCTCATCAGCGGACAGGGCGACGTGGAGAGAGTGGCGGAAAGCAAGCGCAGCAGTATGGGCAAGACGCTGTCCAAGCCAGTGTGCGTGCTCGCGGGCATCAGCTACCCGGCGTACGCGAGCTTCAAGGCGCTCGAGTCGCCGTCGCCGCACGATGACAAGCAGTGGCTCACGTACTGGGCCGTCTACGGCATCTTCACGTCCATGGAGACGGTCGCGAGCCGGCTCTTCAGCTGGCTGCCGGGCTACTACGTCACCAAGATGCTCGTGCTCATCTGGATGATGCTGCCTCGCACCAAGGTGCGCTACAGTTTGGCTTCCGCAGTGTGAAACGAACTGGGAGAAGCTATTATAACGAGATGCTAATGTTGTCCTAGGGCGCGCTGATCATGTACGACAAGGTCATCTACCCGCTGCTCAAGAAGTACGAGCCGCAGATCGACAAGAAGCTGGACGAGGCTCAGGTCGCGGCCGACGAGTGCTTCAAGGACGTGCAGGAGAACGGCTCGGACGCCATCGCGCGTCGCGTGACGGCCGTCAAGAACAGCGAGGTCGTGAAGAAGGTCACGGAGGTGGTCGTGGCGTCGGCGGCTGCGGCCGTCACGACGGCTATTGCCTCGCCACAAGCACAGAAGACGGAGGCTGCGAAGGAAGAGAAGATCACGGAGGTAGTGGATTAGAATTACTATAACGAATAGGAGTTGTGCGGCTTCCCCAGCGCTTGAATCGGACGAATGCAGCATGCAGCGTTCCTGTGGGAGCTGCTGCCTTCAGGATACAGGCACTCGTGTAATGGTAGGTGTTTTGGGGGTGGGTGGATCTGAATATCCGCGGCCACCTAGGCGCTACTGTACTGTAATAGCAAAGGAGTACATTCACGCCGGCCCGCTGTCACTGCGAGGGCCGGTTTAGAAGCTGTGCTGGTACGTGAAGTCCTCACGCGACGTCTGCTTGTCGATGTACGAGTGGGCCTTGAAGTGCTCGGCCTGGATGAGCTCGGCGAGCATCGGCGCCACCGACAGGCGCTTGATCTTCTCCGAGTGGCCGCGCTTGGCGTCCGCTGGCACCGTGTCCATCACGACGACCTCGGCGATGTCCGACTCGTCGATGATCTTCTCCGACTCGCCCGTGAGCAGCGGGTGCGACGCGAAGCAGTAGACCTTACGGGCGCCCTTCTCCTTGGCGAGCTTCACGAGCTTGGCCAGCGTCTCACTCGTGTCGATGAGGTCGTCCACGATGATCACGTCGGCGCCCTTGACGTCACCGACGATCTCCGCCTGCTTGTAGTCGACGTTTCCGTCCGTGCCGTGGATCATAGCCGCGAATCGCGCCGGCGAGTCCGGCAGCCACTTGTTCAGACCCTTCTGGAAGAGACGCGCGCGGCGCAGGCACTCGGGGTTCGGAGACAACACGACCACAGGGCGCCGCAAGTGCACCTGCGTGGCGAAGTACTCGACGCCGGCCATGGTGGTCTCGAGCGTCTCCACTGGGATGTGCGAGCTGAAGAAGCAGGCCTCGTGCGGCTGCGCACGCAGCTGGAGGTCGACGCCGATCACGCGGTCCACGCCCATGACCTCGAGCATCTTGGCGATGTCGGCCGCTGGGCTGTGGATGAACTTGGAGTTCAAGCTCGTGGCCACTGGGCTCGCGCGGCGGTGGTGCTTGTACGCGTAGTACGGGATCACGACGGTCACGCGCTTGGCGCTGGCGCGGCGCATCGTGCTGACCATGAGCAGCATCTCGATGATGTTGTCGTTGACCGGACTGGCCAGACTCTGGACCAGGTACACGTCCTTGCCACGCACGCTCTCGCCGATCTGGATGTGCACTTCGCCGTCGGCGAAGCGGCCGAGTGTCATCTTGCCCACGCGCGTGCCGAGGCGGCGCGCGATGTCGTCGGCCAGCTCAAAGTGCGACGAGCCCGAGAAGATCTTGAGCTCGTGGCAGCCCGGGATGAACATACCGGCGTGCGTGCACGGGTGCTTGTCGCTCGGGAAGAACGGCGAGAACGGGTCCACGCGCTTGCGGTCGTGCGGCACGCCGAACTCGAGGTCGCGCAGGTCGCGCTTGTCCGACTGCGCAAACGCGACGTCCGCCTTGGCGTCGAGCGAGCGGTGCGCGAAGCCGGCGGTCATGCCGCCCAGGAAGAGCGCGACGGCGGGCTGCACGCGCGCCGAGGCGGCGCGGAAGGCGAAGACCATGGCTGCGGGGGGATTCGTCCGCGTCCGAGAACCTACGCAGGGATGGAATAACGAGCCGACTCGTGCAGCGGCGCTTCGCTTGGCGGTGGAGCCGCTCACTCACAGGCGCGTTACGATTGGCGAGGGGTGCGATTGCCAAAACAAGGTGGAATCCAGCACCATCAATGCGTGGACCACCAGTTGAAGTGGGCAGCGAATCGCACCTGGATTTGGCACGAGCCAACTGAGAACCTCTATTGTAAGATGTGCATTACCACGCGGTACAGTACCGGATTACAGAGGTAGTACAGTACGATGCTGCAAGATGGCTACACGGGTATGATTGCCGCCTGTCCACTGCTGGAGCTCTACTTCTTGAGACTGTTCTCCAGCAGCTCGCCAAGAATGTCGTTGAGGCCGGGCAGCATGGAGCGGCCGTCCTCCACGAGGCCGGCGGCCATGGTGGCGTTGGTGTAGATCTGGCGCGCGACCTTCTCGGCCAGCGGCGCGTTGGTCTCCCGCAGCTTGTTCAGGTCGACGATGATGCGGTGGCGCGGGTTGATCTCCATCACGTGCTTGAGCGCGCTGCGCATGTCCTGGCCCGTGCGGTCGTTCACCATCGCCATCATCCTGTAGGTTTAAGAGACCATCAGATCACTGGCCGTAGACTGAACGGAGAAAAGAGCAAACTCACTTGCGGATCGAGGCCGACTCGTGGTCCGAGATGATCGCTGGCGACTCGGTGAGGCGCGTCGTGAACTGCAGTGAATCCAGATCCGTTAGCCGCCACGGTTTGAACAGCACAGGTGGCGCTCGTGCATCGTACCTTGACTTCCTTGACGTTGGCCTCGAGCGTGAGCTTGAGCCACGCGCCGAAGAGGCGCTGGTCTTCCTCCGACAGCTTCGGCTTGGACGCGTCCTCCGCGTCCTCCACCTCGAGCTTGGCGTTCTCGGCCGACACGACCTTACGGCCGTTGAACTCGGCGACGTTGGTCATCACGAAGTCGTCGATCGGGTGGTACACGAACAGCACCTCCTTGTTCGCCTTCCTGTTGTGCATCAACATCAACAACAAATCAGTGGGCTCGTCTATCCACAGACTCCACGATTCACAAAGCCACGTACTTGAAGGCCTCGAAGTACGGCGAGGACTCGGCGATCTCGCGGCTTGGAGCGCACAGGTAGTAGATCTCGTTCTGATCTGGAGGGCAGCGCGAGACGTACTCGTCCAGCGTCGTGAGCTTCTCGGAATCGAGCTGGCTCGACTCGTAGCGCAGCAGCTTGGCGAGCGCGTTCTTGTTCTGGAAGTCCGTGCAGATACCCTCCTTGATGAACTGACCGAACTCCTTGAAGAACTTCTCGAACTTCTCCGGCTCCTTGGTCGACTGCTGCTCGAGGAAGCGCACGATGCGACGCGTGAGCACGTCCTTGAGCTTGACGATGAGGCGGCTGTCCTGCATCTTCTCACGCGAGAGACTCAGCGGCAGGTCCTCGCTGTCGACGACACCGCGCACGAATCGCAGCCAGTCCGGAAGGATATCCGGCGAGTTGCGCTCGATCAGAACCTTGCGCGAGTAGAGGCTGACGCCTGGCTCCAGACGCGCGTAGCCAAACTTCTCCGTGTGCGTGGAGCCGATGAAGAACAGCGTCTTGAGCTCCAGCGGCGCGTCGGCCTTGAAGATCACACGGTACATCGGCTCGTCGAACGCGTTGGCGATGAACTTGTAGAACTCGTTGTACTCGTCGTCGGTGACGTCGCTCTCGCTCTTGGTCCACAGCGCCTGAACCGTGTTCACGGTCTCGCCGTTCAACACGATCGGGAAGGACACGAAGTTGGAGTACTGGCGGATGATCGACTCGATGCGCGCGGCCTTGGCGAAGTCCTTGCACGAGTCCTTGAGGTGGATCACGATCTTGCTGCCGCGCGTCACGCCGTCGGTCGGCGCGATCTCGTACGAGCCGCTGCCATCCGAGCGCCACAGCGAGCTCTCGTTGCCAGCCACGGCCGACTGCGAGAAGACCTCGACCTTGTCTGCGACCATGAACGCCGAGTAGAAACCCACGCCGAACTTGCCGATGATGCCCGTGAGCGCATCGCCCGCAGCGCCTGGGGACTGAACACGAATAGACAAAGCGTCATCATTAGGAGACACTGTGGAGATGGAGCCACATACGCTAACACACCTTCTCCTTCAGCTGCTCCAAGAACGCCTTGGAGCCCGAACGCGCGATGGTGCCGAGGTTCTCCACGAGCTCGCTCTTGGACATGCCGACGCCCGTGTCGGCAATCGTGAGCGTGTTGGCGGCCTCGTCCGTCGTGATGAAGATCTTCGGCTCGAGTTCTGGGTTTACGACGTGCTCGCCCGTCGCCTGCAGGTGGCGCAGCTTCTCGAGCGCATCGGACGCGTTCGAAATGAGCTCACGCACGAAGACCTCCTTGTCCGTGTAGATCGAGTGCGTCACGATGTCCAGCAACTGGCGCGTCTCGGCCTGGAACTCGTGGCGGTCCGCTACAGCCGCAAGAAACGTCAATACTCCGTGGAAGATAAGAGGTTGTAGAGCCTGACTCCCTTGCCTTTGTCGGTGGAGCTGCTCGTGCTGAAGGCCATGGACAGCAAGTGCTGCACGGACGCAGACGGCACGCGTGCGTGCGTGGCGGCCAGAGCGCTGCGCTGGAGCATGCGGCGCTGCAGAGCCGCCGCGTTGGCGAGGGACGCGCGGCGCGCGAGGCGGAAGGCGGAGGCGCGCGTCATGGTGCTGCTCTGATGGAGTATTGGAAGCTTCTCGAAACCAGCGGATCCGCATGCTTGGCGCAACAACAACGTCACAGACGCACCCCTCAAGCGGCAACAGGCGGACCCCACATCGTGCAACTTGCAGTGGCAGTGCGTACGCGAGGTCACTATTACGAGGGCGTGATCCAGGCGCGATTACTTCCCCCATAAGAGTGGCCTTTCCTGTGACGTGTGAGAGCTCTCCTCAATATGAAGATTTCACCCAACAACTCCGTGCGCCTCCGTCGAAGCAGCACCACAGGAACGATCTCACTTCCTCCAACAGAGATGAGGCCGCTTGGACAGCGTTCCATGGACCTCTCCTTCGTGGCGTCAGTCCAGTACGTCAGTTCATGGTCACAAAGAACCACGACCGTGCTTTGAAGGCCCACACCTCCATCACGCAACCGTCTCCTTCTTCCACAATGACACAGTTGCGCAATGAGGGTGCATTCCGGTTGAAGAACTCAGACGCCAAGCAGCGGTGGCAGGTCGCAGATCCTGAGACCATCATCACCCTTCGCCCATTCCCCGAGCAGCTCCGCGCTGACCAAGTCCAGCTCGCACTAACTAGTAAAGTATGTGGGTCCGTCTCAGCCGCCACTCCGCCGCCGCGGCGTCCGTCTCGCGCGCCGTGAGCCACAGTGGCCGCCAGCTCAGCAGCGCCGCCACGCCGGCCGCCACGGTGAACGCGCTGCGGGATCTGCTGGGCGACCGCTTCTCCACCGCCGAGGCCATCCGAGAGGTACGCTTGCTGTGCCAGTCCATGCGCCCTACTGCTGTCTGCTGAGGTTTAGTGTGGTATGTGTGATGCACAGCAACACGGCCGCGATGAGTCGTACCACGCCGTGGCGCCGCCGGACGCCGTGGCGTTCGTGCAGAGCACAGAGGAGGTCTCGCAAGTGGTCAAGATCTGCGCGGCCACGTGCACGCCCGTGATCCCGTTCGGCGCCGGCTCGTCGCTGGAAGGCCACATCTCGGCCACGCACGGCGGCGTCTCGCTGGACGTCATGGCCATGAACAACATCCTCCACGTGGAGCCGGAGAACATGAGCTGCCGCGTGCAGGCGGGCGTCACGCGCGAGCAGCTCAACACGGATCTGCGCGCCACGGGGCTCTTCTTCCCCGTGGACCCGGGCGCCAACGCCAGTCTGGGCGGCATGGTCTCCACGAACGCGTCCGGCACGACGACGGTCCGGTACGGCAACATGAAGACCAACGTGCTGGGGCTCACGGCCGTTCTGCCGGACGGCCGCATCATCAAGACTGGATCCAAGTACGCTCTTTTGCGTGGGGTATGGACATCCTCATGGCTCGGACTGATGTGAATGGTGCTTTCTCCGTTAGGGCTCGCAAGTCGTCGGCAGGTTACGATCTCACGCGTCTGCTGATCGGATCGGAGGGTACGCTGTCCGTGATCACGGAGGCCGAGCTGCGTTTGTACGGCATCCCGGAGGCCGAGAAGACCATGATCTGCTCGTTCTCGACCATCAAGGACGCTGTGGACGCGTGCGCGACGGTCATGCAGATGGGAATCCCCGTGGCGCGCATGGAGCTCATGGACGAGAACGCCGTGGACGCCATCAACAAGTACTCGAAGCTCAACAACGCCGTCCAGCCGTCGCTGATTATCGAGCACCACGGCACGGAGAGCGAGATCGAAGAGCAGAGCGCCATCGTGCAGGACATCGTCGCCGACTTCAACGCGCAGGGCGTGCAGCTCGCGTCGTCGCTCGAAGACCGCAAGAAGCTGTGGAGCGGACGCCACTCGGCGTGGTGGGCCACGACCGTACGTGATTTTGGCTGCATCACTCGGGACTTTGGATCGGGCTCTGACATGTTTGATGGTATAATAGAACCAACTGCCTGGCAGCCGCGCGCTGTCGACGGACGTCTGCGTGCCGATCTCCAAGCTCACGGACGTGATCGTTGAGACGCAGGAAGACCTGCGCGCCTCGGGACTCTTCGGCACGATCGTCGGGTGAGTGTGTACTGAGGAGAGCGAGGCTGACAGTGGCTGCTTGTGACTAACTGACCCGTTCGGACTGCGTTTGCCAGACACGTCGGCGACGGCAACTTCCACGTCATGCTGCCTTTCCTGATCGAAAACGAGGAGCTCATGGCCAAGGTCAAGGCGTTCTCCAACCGCCTCGTGCTGCGGGCGCTCGCCGCGGAAGGCACGTGCACGGGCGAGCACGGCATCGGCGACGGCAAGATGGACTACCTCATGCTGGAGCACGGCGACAGCGTGGACGTGATGCGGGCCATCAAGGGCGCCATTGACCCGCTCAACATCATGAACCCAGGCAAGATCTTTTACGGCAAGGGCCGCGAGATCCACGCCGAGGCCGCGTAGGAAGGTCCCATGGTGGTCACAGAACACTAAATCAGTATATGTACGGATGTCGTGCTCATTTTGAAACTCATGTACTGGTATAATGTAGAGGACACGAGCATAGCTCTTCAGCTCATCTGACAAATGCCAGCAGCTCCGTGGGTGCCACCGACCGCCGCCGCTGCGGACGCCGTGGCGGCAGTGGCGACGTCCGCTCGGTCGTCGCCGGCAGCGTCTGCCATCGCGGGCGTCTCTCCGCTGTCCGCGGCGGCCATGGAGAGCGTCAAGCGCCGCGGACTGCAGCTCTCGAGCGAGTTCCAGCAGTTCGTCAGCGCGATCTCGCGCAAGGAATCGCCCGCCGTGAGCATCCCGCTCGAGCTCAAGCTGCTGTCCGCGCTACTGCTGCTGTTCCTGTTCCTGCTCTTCCTCATCGCCGTTCTCTGGGACCGCTACGGCAAGGAGATCGGAGAGCTGTACACGCCTGCGTCGGCTGCTGGCGGAGGAGGCGACTTGAGCGGTACGCGCGCTGCGATCGTAGCTGCTCAGGTACACGGATATGGTGCTGACATGGCGTGTGTCTGTGTGTGTGTGGCTGTTGTTCTGTGGATGCAATGCAGAGGGAAACCCGAACGACGTGGCCGACGAGTACACCGTGTACCAGAAGCTGCCCACGTTCTTCTACGAGTACATGCCCAAGAAGCGCAACTGAGAATCCAAATCGTCGTGTGTATTTAATTCGTATCACTCTCAATCGAGCAGCTTGGTGATGTCGGGCGACGCCGCGAGGTCCTTGGGGCTCTTGCCGGCCTTGTTCCGCGCGCCTGTGTTGGCTTTCGCCTCGAGCAGCGCCTTGACGATCGCCGGGAAGCCGCCGCGGGCCGCCAAGTGGAGCGCCGTGTTGCCTTCAGAGTTGGCCGCGTTCACATTGGCCTCGTTGTCGATGAGCTTCTCCACCGCTGTGAGGTGGCCGGCATTCGTGGCTTTCATGAGCGGCGTCGCGTCCTGTGTCGTCGTCGCGTTCACCTTTGCGCCGGCGTTCAGCAGCAACGCGATGGGGTTCAGGATCCCCCGCGACGCCGCGAAATGCAGAGGCGTGTTGCCCGCGTCGTCCTTGACCTCAACGTTCGCACCGAGCTCAATGAGTCGCGAGACGATCGGCAGGCGCGAGTGGTTCACCGCGTGGTGGAGAGCGCGGAGGCCGCCGAAGCTCACGATCTCCATGTCGGCGCCTTTGGAAACGAGGTACTCGACCACCTCGAGGTATCCGTTGCGAGCGGCCCAGACCAGCGGCGTGCAGCCGTACACGTCCTTGGCATTGAGGTTGAGAGGCGCCGGTGCCTTGCCTTCAGCGTTGGGCACAGGATCCACGAGCGTCTGCAGAAGCTGCAGGTTCCCCACGGACGCCATCTTGAATGGGTTCGTGTCCACATCGGGGATCTCGAACTTGGTTGCGGCCGCCGGTGCCATCTTCGATCCCTGCTTCCTCTGCTGTCCGAGGCCACTTGAGGGGTTTCAGTGGTCAGCAGTTGGGACGATCCATCTTTGGTCGCGACGTTTCGCTTACTGGTTGTTCGGTTCTGGAATGTCGTTGCGCTCGACGTCCTCGGGCTCGATAACCAGCGCATGGCGCGGCAAGTTGCCGCTGTTGCGTTGAGACAGCTGCAGTTGCATGCTGGCGAGCGACGTGATCTTGAGCGTCGATCGCTTGCGCGTTTGCTTCATACGATGCGCATGGATGGCTGCAAAGAGCTCTTCGATCGCGTCGTCGAACGCGTACAGGTCGTAGTCGGGCACCTGGAGCCGACAGCGACACACATCGCTGGTGTGCTGGTCGGGACAGATATCCACGCCGCCTCGGCAGATCACTTTCTCTTTGCGCAGCAGCGCGACGCGAAGCAGTGCCTCCACAAACTGAGGATACGCGAGCTGCTGCTTGGTCGATACCACGCCACCACCCGCACTGCCGGTGCGAGAATGGAGATCGGCGCCGATGTCGAGGCAGTGCTGGAACACGCGCATTGTGCGGCTCTCATCCAGAGACACTTGGGCCACTGACGATGCCGCACTAGAAGCCATGTTGTCACCGTCAGTCGACTTGGTTTGCACGGATCGCCTTCGAGTGGCGACTGCCTCTGCGGTGATCGCTCCAGCTACCTTCAGTGCCGAGACGAACGCTGGGAAGCTCATCGTCGTCGCTGTCGATGTCTGCGGCCTACCTCGTTGTCGCTCTTGGACTGCACTGGCAGTGATGACCTCGAAGAAAAAACTGCTGAGGCTGTTGTCGTACTTGTTGAGGATGTGGCGAAGCCGTCGGCCCTGGCGGTCGTGGTGGTCAAGCAGGAAGATGTCGCGGAAGTGGTTGGCGTCTTGGATCTGCGAGTACACGGCCAAATGGTCCACCATGAGACTGCGAACGGCCTCCGACAGCTCAATGCCCTCCATGGCGAACATGCGGAACAGCGTGGGCTGCGCTGGATGGGCGGCGACCATGCGCGCTGTCTGCAGGAAAAACGTGATCAGGCCGTCGCGACGCAAGGGGGTCTCGGTGAGCCCGAACTTGACCGGATCCACGCACTGCACGTTCAGGTCTTCAAGGAGACTCAGTCGATTTGGGATTTGCAGGAGATCGAGACTTTTCACGCTGTTGCCATAGCTCATCGCAAGAGCGGCCTTGCCCGCACACTGTCGGAAGTACAGCACGACGACGCGATACCACTTCTTGAGGATCACATAGATGCGTTTCCTCTCCACGGCGTCTCGCACGAGGCGGTCGACGTCGCTGCGCGCCCAGTCTTGTTCGAAGATGTTGTCGAAGATCACCGCGTTAACAAGGTGGAGACCACTCACGACGTACGGCTCCTCGTCCTCTTCTGGCGGCGGCAGCTCAATGACGACAAAGTCAGGAGTCTGGTCTTCGTGCGTGGCAGGTGACTGAGGTTGAGTCTGCTCTCGCTCCTCCAGAGCTATCGCTTCTGATGGCTCGTCACAGCCGAGTTGAGGCAGCTGGGCGTCCCCTTCGGCGATGGAGAAGACGATACTGGAGTGGAAGTCGTACAGGTTCCGCTGCAGCTTCCTCTTCGCGGCACTGGTTGTCTTGTTTCTAGGCGCGTTTGCTTCGTCGCTTCGCTGGTTCAGGGAGATGAGAGACGCTGTAGTCGACATTCTCCGTGTCGGTGTGAGCGCCGTTCGCGCGGCCTTGGCCCGCTGAAGCGCAGGAAGCTGCGGGGTCGACGCCGACGACTTGCCGCCCTCTGCGGGCGTTGAGCGACCGGATACCACGGAGCTCGCCAGGGATCCTCTTCGCCGGGCGCGTTCTTCTGCAGCCAAACTCGCCGTGGACTTGGGGCGGTTCTCATCTTGTGGCTCGTGGGGCTCGTCTCGGTGAAGCAACGCCAGCCACAGTGGCTTTGCCGTTGCCTCGTGGCGCTCTTGAGCTACACACTTGAGTGGAGAATTGAGTTTGGGAGTCGCAAAGGGATGGCGAATCGTTTTTCTATTGCTGCGCCACACTTCATACTCCGCCTCTCGTCGGTCGAGCAGCTCTCGAATGGCCCGACTGTCCGTCGAGGTCGCCTTGAGGTATGGCGTGCCCAGAAATGACGGCTCCATCTTCTGTCGTTGTGCTTCTCATCAATGCGCGGACTGTCGACGGCGACGGCCTCAGCAACACGCTTCATGCACTCCTAAATTAGATCTCTCTCAAACTCACCACTCTGGCCATCTTTCCCCTGCTTGCGTTGCCGGTATTGCTGAGCTTTGGCCTTGGATACGTACTTAAACTTTGAGACCGGTTGGGCGGTCGATTCCTCCAGCGCGTCGCCGTCGTCTTCGAACGACAGCGTTTTTGTTGGCGTCGACGTGTCTGCTTCGGCTTTGGGCTTTTTGTTGTCAGCAACGCCGTCGCTTTTGGCAATCATGGCGTCCAGGTCTTCCGAACGTGGAGGTCTGGCAGTAGAGAAGTTCACGGTGAAGTCGTGTGCATCGTCGTCCTCAGACGGGTACGCGACCGAGCCATCTTGAATCGACAATGGGGAGAACAGAACGCTCGAGTTCCCTTGCAGCAGGTGCGACGAGTTTCGTCGGTCCATGGGATGCAACGAATCTGTTCGCAACGAGTCGTCACCGTGCTGCTCATCAACTGAAGAGCGATCCCATTGATGGTCTTCGTAGCTTCGACTTCCATCCATCGTGATCGGTGTCGGGGGAAGATCTGGGAGCCCGGGTCGCTGCACGGAGAATCGAATCGGCGTCGTTGTTCCACTGGAGGCGTCCGTCATACTGTGGCGCGGCGTGCGGTCTGCAATGCCCGCAGATGTGCGGCCCGGGGAGGATGCTCGACTAGACGTTGCGGATGGAGCCTTTCCACGGCGAGCGCGGGCGGACAGCATCGCTTCAACGTCTTCGTAGGTTGCAGCTCCACCGTCGATGTGAGGAGCTTCAGCTGGTGAATACGACGCGTCGATGCTGTAGCTTCCCCGTCGTCGAAGCACTCCTTCTCCTTCACCTCGAATGGGAACCGAATGCTGGCGGCGAAGACGGTTTCGCGCTGCCTTTGCTGCAAGAGCTTGTCCGAAAGGAAGTGCAACAGGCACCGCCATTCTTCCTTTGGCGACCGATGAAGGGGAGACCAACCGACTAGGTGAGGCAGAACCACTCGCACTCGTCGGGAATCCCTCTACCGATGGTCTGCGTGATAGTGTCGAGGGAGGCGTGTTGTTGGTCGGGCGGCGGTATCGAGGGGACATGGCGTGAAGGGAAACGCGGACTGACGGGTCTGACGCCAACGACATGTCAGGGAAGAGCGGAGGTCTGCTCTTCGGTCGAACACGCGTGTGCAGAACTTCGTTCGGGAAGATGTGGAGTGGAGACAGTACTTCGGCTCCGTCTGAAGCTGTTAAGCTTTCGATCATTTGCACGCGCAGCATTCGTCGCATGTTCTCATGGAGAGCACGCAAGGTCCACGACTTGTTCACAACAAAACGGACCTTTCTCGGTGTCTTCAGACCTTCAACCACGAGTGTGACGCACACCGTATCCTCCGTTGTGATGTCCATGGAGAGCCTTCGCCGCACACGATCCACGAGCGGTCCTGAAATGACCCGATACATCGCATTGGAGAAGATGTTCGAGTTCGGACTCTTGACCTCCGCTGGAGTGAGTTGCAGATCTTCCTTTGCAACGTCGTCATCGTCACCGAATGAAGACCCAGTTGTGCTCGTCGGCTCATCGGCTCCAGCCTCATCTTCAAACCCTCGAAGATCCTCTGAAGCTCTGGTGTAGTCATCTTGTGCTGCTTGAATTCCGTGGTTTGAGACCTCGTATGCGAAGGTAACAGCGCACACGGATAGCGGCCCAAAAATCACACCCTACAAGCCACAGGAGCAAGGATTGAGTCACAGGGAAACGTACGACAAGGCATAGATGGCGAACGCACCTCAAACCCGAAGACGTACACCCCAAACACAACACTCAGCGCCGAAACGTAAGAGTTGAGTGCCACGATACTTTTCTCGTAAAGCATGTCGTCCAGCATCGTGAATGCGAAGTACTGCACGCCGATGAGCGCAATGGCCTTGATGAACGACGATGTGATCCAGATTGAGATGACCCACGGCAGACACACGAGATACGGCGGGATGATGGGAACGATCGAGATGATAAACGTGAACGTGGTCGCCAAGTATACAAAGTCGGCATTCTACGAGAGAGGGGCATGAGAGACACGAAGAAGTCCATTGAACGCACCATCAGCCACTTACCACCAATGAGAAGGAGACCAGCGTGACGAGAGCGTGTAGACTTGACATCTTCAGCGGCAAAAAGAAGACGCCTTCAACCACCTTGCGCAGGGAATGGACGACTTGCGGTCGTTTGTCCACTTGGATAGGTAGAAGGTCTTCCACAAAGCGCTCGATTGGGTCCCAGTTCGTGCACAGCAGATAGAACAGCGACGTGATGAAGAAAAACGCGCGAATGCCGAGACTCACAAACGCGATGATCAGCGTGAAGAAGAGGAAGATGAGCTGGGCTACCGAGCCAAACGCGATCGAGCTGACTTCGAGACCCTTCGACGTCCAATCCGTGAGCTGCACCGACGTCAGATTGACCGAATCAACCTTGGAGTACGCGAGCGAGACAGCCTGAAACAGCGTCATGTTCTCCGGCAGACTGAACCGCGTGTACAGCGGTTCGCTCGACGTGAGGTTGCCGTCGCCACTCTTCGGATCGAGGTAGTACGTCTTCACGAGGCTCTTCACAGGCGGCCACCACATCGTGTCGTTGTAGTTGTCTTCGATCCCACTGAGAGCCGCTGAGATCATCGCTCGGCTATTCGCGACTTGCTCGCTCCAGACCTCACGCGTGCGTTCGTCGTTGATGAAGTTCGTCTGGACCCAGTTGCTGAGGCTTGCAGCGGCGTGGCTTCCTTCCATGTAGCTCTCCGTTCCGAGGTAGAACATCACGAAGATTCCCTATCGGAAGGAACAGATCCGGTCAGTCAACGAGTCTTCAACTCAACTAGAGGATCACACAGACTCACCGTCGTGAAGAACCCGAGAATGAGCAGCGCAGACACGAGCACTTCGTCCGAGATGAAGTAGCGGTAGTAGAAGATGCGGCGGTCGAGGATCTTGATGAGGCTGAGCAGCAGAATCCAAACGCCGATGCCCACGTGGAGAAACGACACCCACGAGTACATGCGCATCCAGATCGACACGGCGCCGACTAGCGAGAACACGAAGATACCGTAGTTCAGGAACAGCTCCTTCCCCGTGCGTCGTGCGCCGTGAGGGTGGTACATGAGGATCTCGCAGGACTTGGAGAAGACGCACGTCAAGAAGCCCTACAGCGAATCTCCGCGTCAGATTCCTCCTCAACTAGCGACCTCTCAGCGACTACAACGCGACGTACATGCTTGTCGACGTCCGGATCGTCACTCAGATACTGAAGCACCGATATGACGTTGTTCTTGGCCTGCCGCAGCGCCTGGCTGAAGAGAATCGCCCACACGATGAGCCGCAGGTAGCTCTCGAAGAGCAGGAAATTGAAGTAGAAGATGAGGATGATCAGCGCCGTGGAGAGGTTGCCGATGATCTGGATTTCGCACGTACAGAAGCAGCAGAACGTCACGCACCCGCTCATACCCTTCGCAGCGCCGTAGCGTACATACCTGCGCCAAGATCGCCTCCACAAACTCCGTCATGTTGCCGCGTCCAGCGTGCGGTGGCCGTGAATATGGAATCGCCGTCCACTTCCGCCAACGTCAACTTCCAACAGCCAGAAACGCAAGCCGAGTGACGCTGGGCGATTCGACTCGGCGACGAGCAGCATGTTTAAAACACAACCGAACCCACAACATTCCCCAGAAGGGTTGACTAGTGTATGTGTTTTAAACGATTTCCGAAGAGTGATGGTCTTTGTACGTTTCTGGAAGCCGGGCTGAAGTGAAGCCATGTTGGAGCGGCGGAAAGTGCGGCCCACCCACGGCCTGGTGGATACGATGGATACACGCCAAGCAATGGATGCGTCTAGAAGAACAACAGGCTCTGGATGGCCTCCATCTCCTTCTGCTCTACGGTCTTGGGCTGGTCGCTGTTGGTGCGACGGGCTGAGCTCGTCGCGTCCAGTGGTGGTGGCTGGCTAGACTTGGTCGGGGAGTTCGGGATGCCAAAGCTGTCCTCAAGGGCTGAATTGACAGGTTCTGTGAATGACGGAGCGCGAGAAGACAATGCTCTGTCTTGGTCAGAGGACTCGGGGATGAGCTGCGACCGGTTGAGCTTCGGCGGCCTCTCGTCACTTGCCTCAGATCGATTCGTGCGGTCCCCCAAGCTGACTCCGTCCATGACACCGTCCCACGTATGCGTGTTCAACTTGCCGGGCGCATTCGAAGTCCCTTGAGATGGTTGATTCATGGATGCTCGGGTGTTGGTTTTTGCTGGAGAAGGTGGACGATGGATCGATCCGTTATCGAACAATGTCTCTTGGATGCCGTAGCTTCGAGCGAGGTCTTGGAGGCTGAGCTGCACGGATTTGTTCACTGGGACCGGGCTATCCTCGTGAGTTACATCGCCAGTTTTCGAACCTTGCGCCTCTGCTGAAGTCACCATCTTTTCCACCTCGTACATGCGAGACATATCCCAAGCTGTCTGCACTGCCGCTGAAACGCTAGGTGGGGGAATGACGATGTCTTCAACGGATGAGCGCCGCCGTAGAGGGCTATGACTACCATCAGCGGCCTCACGAGCGAGCCTAAATTGCAATCGCATCTTGATTCGGTCCATTTCCTCCATCATCTTCTTGATTTCAACGAGATCCGCCTCCACAAGGTTGTGCTTGGCGGTGGCCTTCTGGGCTTCCTCATCCTCTTCGCTCTCCGCGCCTCCATCTTCCTCACTTTCGCTGCCGCTCTCGCTGCCACTGTCACTGCCAGATTCTTCCAAGTCGCTTCTCTCTTCGCTACTGAGCTCCTCTTCATCGTCCGATTCATCTCGCCGCGCCATCGTGCTCAAAGGCTATGGCCTCGCGACGTTTCGCAAGGAGCTTTGCTTCAGAACGACTCAGACTCAGTATCTGATGCATTTTTTTGTGCTGTCTGATTGGCCAGAATCTTTCATGGCAAGTTGAAGTGAGCTGGTCAAGGGCGGAAGTGAACTCATTTGGCGACGATGAAGCCATTAGCTTCGTGTGTGCAGCGTGGCGACACCGTGCCATCATGTCATTCTTCTGGTGGTGGCTCCAGGTTTCTGTCGCGTCGCATTGGCTGCCTGGAACTCAGCTGCAGCCTCACCGCAAACTCCCCAAGCTCGACGACAGTACCAAGTTGGTAACCAATGCAGCAGACTATCCCGCGGCCCCTCTCATTCCTTCCATCTCATCGCTCTTCTCCATTCCGTTCCTTTACGCGAAAACCAAAAGATCCGTCGCCTTCTCGCGCCACACCACGACAAGCCTGCG
The DNA here is from genome assembly GCA_023337875.1 of Pythium apleroticum. NCBI lineage: Eukaryota > Oomycota > Peronosporomycetes > Pythiales > Pythiaceae > Pythium > Pythium apleroticum. The sequence continues at coordinate 30,385 of JAADXN010000074.1, read as the reverse complement.
ATCAGCGCGGCATCTGGCTGACGCTTTCAGTGCGGACGCGCATCGGCCACTTGTCCGCCGCGTATTGGCGCTCGTCCTCTTCCATCCAGAGCGAGTGGCCCCACATGGAGCCCAGCTGACCGTCCGTGGACTAGAAGCACGGCAACCCAAGGAAAGAATCAACCCAGAGAGAGAGACCCAGGCGTGGAAGAGATCCCGTCGTCGAGGGAGCTCGTCAGATGTCCGGCGCGCAGGCTGTTCCGCCCGAGTCTTGCTGGCTCCTCTTCCGCGAAGGGTGCGCTTTAGACCGGAACACGACGCGACGACGATCACAACCCCACCACAGGACGTCAAAGCCAGCTGGCTTTACGCCATCCGGATATGAAAACTGCGAACCCATTCGATTGGATCGCGGACGAACCCTACCCCGTCCCGTCAGTCTCTTTCATGCTAGCACCCCTACACCTAGTTTGATGGTCTGGTGAGCCAGCGCCGTCTCTTTCTCGTTCTCGCACTGGGTTTGCCTCTCTCCCTGATAACATCTTGGCTTTTGTATACTCAACCGCCTGGCCGACGGAGCTGCTGCCACGTGAAAGGTCCATGAACCATGGGCGTGGTTTTGATGGCCGAGCCTCTCGCTTCAATCCACTCCATAAACGCATCTCCTTCCACCTCTAATCCATCATTCACGTCTCCTCCGCGTCCTCTACCTCCAACAACACATACACTTGTCGAAACACGTGCGTCTGTAGTCTCTCTCCCTCGGCAATTCAGATGCCCTTCCTCGCGCTGATTGGCTCGTTCGCGAGCGGGGGAGAGCCGAGCGGAGCGGAGGGGAGCTGGCGCGGACTCGAGCGACGCGGCGCATGGCGTGCCGTGGCGTGCCCTCGCTTGTCGTCGAGCGCGCCCTCCCCTCCTCTCCGCACTCTCCAACCTGCCGCCTTCTCCGCAGTAGACAAGCAACCTCCTCCTCCACTCTCCTCTGTGGATCTTGAGACCGTCCCCCCCCCCGACACCAACTCCATCATGCGTACCACTGGATTGCTGCGCTTGCTTGTCCTCGCGGCTGCCGCTACGGCCGCGTATGCGCGTGAAGACGCGCTCGTCCAGGAAGGCCAGGGCGCTGTGGCCAACCTCATGGGTGCCGCCACCCAGGTGAACGCCGCCGTGGAGACCTCCCACGTGGCGCGTGTGCTCCACAAGAAGACTGCGGACGCCACCCCTGCCCCTGCTCCTGAAGAGGAGGAGGAGGAGGATGAGGAGGAGACGACGCCTGTTCCGACCAAGAAGAAGCACAAGAAGACGGAGGCGCCAGCGCCTGCTCCTGCCCCAACGACGGCGGCTCCAGCTCCTTCGACTGCGGCTCCTCCAGCGCCAACCACGGCGGCCCCGGCCCCAGAGACCCCTGCGCCTACCAAGAAGCACAAGAAGAAGAAGGCTGAGGAGGCTGCCCCAGAGGCTGCGCCTGCGGCCCCTGCTGCCACCCCAGCCCCTGCTCCTGCCCCTGCTCCGGAGGCCACGAAGAAGGTCGCGGACAAGCGTACCAAGGGTTACAACAACACGGGTGTGATTGATGGCTCGTCGGAAGGCAGCGCCGAGATCGACAAGATCGATCTGCGCAACCAGGACAGCTGGATCAGTGTGTACAACGACCCTCCGCTGCTCGTGATCAAGGCCTCGCTGTACGCGTTCATCTCGTACAACGACTCGCGTGTCTGTGACTCGTTCAACATGACGCTGAACGCCGTGGAGCAGAAGCCGGACGGCAACGGCACGTTCTCGTACCACGTTGTGACCTACATCAACTGCACCAAGGACGGCGTGGACGAGACCCCTGGCCGCTTCGTGCTCAACTTCATCCCGGAGGGCAAGCGTCTCCTGCTGACGGAGTGCGGCCACCGTGAGGAGGGTGAGATCGTCAACTGGCTCAAGATCAAGGAGGAGGTGCCAGAGTGCATGACCCCGCACGAGCGTAAGAGCTTCCTGGCCCAGCCAATGAAGCACATCCACGCCTCGAACGGTACCACGGACTCGGCTCCTAAGCAGACCAACTTCTTCGCGCGCCTGGAAGAGCTGGACGGCCGTGAGGTCGCTATCGCTGGTTCGGCCACCGTCGCTCTGATCGCTGTGATCGTGGTCATTGCCGTGTTCATTGTGCGCAAGCGCAAGGCCCAGAAGGACCTGGAGCGCACGATCGCGGGCGCCAAGGCCGAGCACGCCGACGACGACGAGGACAAGGAGAAGGACGAGGAGTCGCTGACGGACGACAAGGAGAAGAAGAAGGAGAAGAAGAAGGGCGACGAGGAGGGTTCGTTCGTGAACTCGCCTGCGGTCAAGGTCTAAGCAAGCGATTGCCGCGGCCGCCCCCATCCTCTCCTACCTTGCCCGATGCAAATCGACCCTGAGGGCTTGAGGGCAAGCTACATCCCCCCATTTAGAGCAGTCTCCCATCTACATTCCCTTCGCCCGTTTCCGTCAGTGTGGGGTTGCTCGCCCACAGTCGCGTGAGCACCTAGAGATGCGCCCAAGAATGAGTGTGTTATATATCGTCCCAATTACAAGTGCTAATTACCCCTCGAGCCATGCGTTTCTTCCGCTTCCTCTGCGACTGCTACTACGTAGTACTAGTATCACTTGACGTCGCTGTAGAAGCGGACGGTGCCGTCGTAGGACGCGGTCGCTAGCTGCGGATACAATGGGTTGAAGGCGACGGACGTGACCACGTCCGTGTGGCCTGGCAGTTTGGTCAGACACCGGCCCGTGCGGATGTCGTATACGTACGCCAGGCGGTCCTCCGAGCCCGTGGCGACGTACCGCATGCACGGGCTGAAGGCCACGCCGAGCTGGTGGACGCGGTTGACGTGCTGGCCGAAGCGCATGACGCAGTTGTCGGCGCGGATATCCCACAAGTGGATCGTGTTGTTGGGCGCGCTGCTCAGCAGCAAGTCGTAGAAGTTGGACGGGTGGCTCACGAAGCACGACGCGCGCGGCAGCGCCACCGAGTGCGCGGCACGCGCGTGGGCCTCGCTGATCACGCGCACGGTCTTCCCCACCGCCGCGTCCAAGATGCGCAGCGAGCGGTCCGAGCCGGCGGCGATTACCATGGACGACAGGAACGAGCCGTTCACGCACGTCACGTCCGTGAGGAACTGCATGTCCGGGAAGAGCCACTGCGCGACTTTCTTCTTGCGGCTCTTGTTCTCCTCGTTGAGCAGGTCGTTTTTCTTGGCCTTTTTGGTCTGCGCGCGCGCGTACAGCTCGTCGATCTCGAACTGGTGCAGCCGGATGGCGTTGCCGCTCGCCGACAGGATGAACTTGTCCATGTAGAAGAACATGGCGTCGACCATGTCCTGCTTTATGGCCTTCTTGGCGCTGCTGAAGGGCGTCATGGCGCTCGAGGCCTTGGGCGCGCCGCCGTGGAGCGTGAGCGACGCCACGTCGCTGTCGGCGAGCCACACGCGCGAGGTCTTGTCGCTCGACGTCGTGAGCACGAGCTGGTTGTTGTGGCTCCAGTGGATGTTGCGCACGGCGTGCTCGTGGCCCGAGAACACGTTGCCTTCGCCCTGGAACTTGCTGAACGGCAGCTTGGAGATCAATGCGATCTTGTCGTTGCCGCCCGACGCCAGCCACTTGGCGTCAGCCGAGAACTCGATGTGGTGGATGGCGCCCTGGTGGAGCGTCTTGGGTGGCAGCGCGTGCTTCTGCTGGAAGTGCTGCAGCAAGCCGCACTGCGTCGGGTACTCCTTCAAGAACGAGTCGACAGAGGCCTTGGGCCGTGTCGGTGGCGCTCCCGTCTTGCGTTCCGAGATGGACGCGCGCTTGGTGGGGAACTGCGGCGGTGGCGTGCCGTAGCCCGAGGATTTGATGCGTGTGCGGAACGTGATGGGCTTGTCGAGCGTCTTGCCGTTCTTGCCCGAAGCCTTCGGCGTTGGCGGCCTCGTACTCGACAGCGGAGGCAAGTTAAGCACGCTCTCTTTCGGAGGCGGACCCGTGGCGATGACTGAGATTCGATCGAAAGCCGACGCCTTCGCAGCGTCTCGAGGCGAAGTCGGGTCGTCCAGACAGGTCTGGTTGCTCAGTCCTGACATCGAGCCCTCCGTGTCTTCGACTCGAGAGCGATCGTGCAGGATGGACGTGCACACCATCGTAAAGCACGGCAAGAACGCGCTCACAATGCCGCAGTACAGCACGTCGGACCCCTCCGGTGTGTGGAAACTCACATCGCGAGCCATTGCGACTGGGTCCAGTGGGGAAGAATCGGTGGCCTGCAACGGCGACTGGAGATCGTGGAGGACCTTGAACTCGTAGGAAAACGCGTTCATCACGATCAGGTGGCTCGGGATCGCGATCACGAGGTACTGCTCTCGATCCAGTAGCTCCTGCTCACCATGTGCATTGAAGGCTGGCCCGTGCGACTCGTCCCGCTCCATGTTGTGTGCATCCACGCAAAGAAACCGCATCCCAAGCAATGGACAGGCGATCTCAGTCGCGTAGCTCTCATCGGACGGAAGCGATAGGGACCGCCGACGCTCGCCAAAGTCACTGTAGCTCATCCTGGTCGCTGATGTGGAGGAAACGAGCGCTTGGATCTGTGCGGTCTCATGAGCGCGGTCACTTCGAGCCCACGGTGGGAGCGAGCTGATGACATTGGGGGATTCACGCAGCACATCTTGGATCTCTTCTTGGCGCTGCGTTCGAGGAGATCGAATACAAGAGATCAGCGGGAATGGAAGCAAGAAGGAGACGCCAGCGGGCCTACCTGCTTCTTTCGGATCAGCCGACGCATGAACGTCTCGACGTTGAGAGTCGCGTGCTCACGAGCAAAGCTCTCATGCAGCGTGAAGATCTTCATTGTGCCGTCGCCAAAGCCGAACGCCGCATCGCCTGTGGTGGGATTCAGCGCCATTGACAGGATAGGAAAGGCAGACAGCACAGCTGACTGGAAGAGAAGCGTCTTGGCTGCCAGATCCCATATCTAGTGCCATGCAAACGTCAGTCCATGCTGCATTTCCAGCGTCAGTGTGACGATCGTACCTTGAAAGTCCGATCTTCGGAACAAGTGAACAGCAAGTGCTGCCGAATCGGATGGAACTCGCACTTGGTAACCTAAAGAGCAAGTTTGGTCAGGATCCCTCGAAGAAGTGCCACTTGAACTCCATGGCAGCAGGCCGTACTCGTGCGAGGTGTCCTTCCAGAGTGGCGAGGATCTCGCCCGTGTGAACAATTCGAATTTCGACCTCCCGCTCACACGCGATGGCCAGCAGCGTCCCCGTGTGGTCAAACGCAACGCACGTCGGCTCTGCTAGCGGCTTCTCCACAATCACGCTCTTCGACGCCTTGAAGGCGGCGTCCATGTGCCACACGATCACACTGTGAAGCGAAAATATAGAAAGGCGGCGCGTTAGATCACTCTGCGATGGCAACAGAGCCCACCGCGCCACCACGCACCTGTCGCTCGATGCAGATGCGAGTAGGATGTCGGAAGCGTCATGGAAGGCGTGGAATTTGAGGCTCGTCACGCGGTCCGCGTGGCCGTGGAGCTCCACGTCGCGCGAGTCCTCTGACTCGGGGCCGCGCTCGTTGGCTCGCACGTGGGGCCACTCGCTTGGCCGCACGCGCACGACCGCACAGTCCGGATACTGCAGCGCCAGCGCCGTGCAGCGCTGCGTGCTGTCAGCTGCTGTGATGGCCCCATCGGGGCGCCATTGCCACGACAGATCCGCCACCACCTGCATTTATGCGCCTTCAAGGTGAGCAGCTCCCAAAGGTTTCATTCAGATGGACACATCTGGCGCGTGGGCTGATTGACGGGCTAGTTTCGTAAATAGCTCGAAAGAGTTTCTACCAATCAAACCGTAAGCTGCTGTTCCATTGGAACTGTTCCGCGGCCGGCCCAGCTCAAACGACAACATGGACATCGATGGCGTCGACATCGACGACGGCGGCGTCGCCGTGGGCGGATGGACGCCGCAGTTCACGCAGGCGGTGGCGATAGCGCACATGTCAACCATGAGACTGCTGCACCCGCACGAGCCCATGCCATTGGAGCCGCTGCCGCTGGAGCCGTTGCCGCTAGAGCCTCTCCCTCTCGAGCCCCTGCCGCTGGAGCCAGCGCCCATCGAGGCTGTGCAGAGGTCCACCACTTGGACCGCGCCGCTGGTGCAGCAAACGGCAAGTGCTCCCATGCAGCACGCCCCGCAAGAACCGCGGAAGCCAGTGCGCATTGCTCCGGCGTACTTGGCGCCGTCGAGCAAGCGTGAAATCGCGCCGCCGATCGAGTCGTTGGCGCCGCCGCCGCCTGTCCGACAGCCGTCTCCGAAGCCTGTTGAGCGTCCGGTGACCCCACCTCCAGTCGTGCCCGTGGACGTGGAGATGGCGGCTCCAGAGAGCGATGATGATCCCATGATGGAGAAGACCGAGTCACAGGAGAATGCCGAGATCCCGACTGCTGTCCGCGAGATCATGGTCCGCGTGAAGGAGTCGCGGCTCCCAGTGTGCGTTAACGATGCGAGAACTGGCGAGTGTATCCAGGTGATTGACTTGGTTGTTTCCTCAGTGTGGAAGAGGAAGAAGGGAAGCTGCGAGAAAGCCGCGTGACAGGCATGCGGCCGATTGATGTGGCGCTCGCCGAAGCGAGGCTCATCACAGAAAACGTGTACGTTCAGCGCAAGCCGCGGACCCAAGAGCAGGTGCGAATACGATGGTGCAGTGGTGCGGTTAAGGATGTCTGACGAGCGAGCGATGACACAGGATGAGATCTCGGTGTGCACGTGCAAGCGTCCGGAGATTCCGGATCAAATGGGCTGCCTAGAAGACTGTGTGAACAGAGCAGTAGGTTGCCATGCATGCTATTGCGCACCACACTGCTTGCTGACGACGATACCGTGGCGTTTATGACAGGCGCTGATTGAGTGCCACCCAGACTTCTGCCCTTGCAAAGATCGATGCGACAACCAGCGCATACAGCGAGGTCTGATGCCAGACGCGGAGCTCATCCACGCTGGGAAGAAAGGGCTGGGAATGGTGGCGCGGCAGTTCATCAAGCGAGGCGACTACGTCGCGGAGTACATGGGCGAGATTGTCACGGAGCAAGAGTACCATCTTCGAAGACTGGTACGTCGTGTGGTCCCTTTGGCTTGAATGACGTGTATTGACCGATTTGTGCTGCAGCGTTACCACAATGAGAAGCACCGATACATGATGGTGCTCAGTGGCGGCGAAGTCATCGACGCGACTCGCATGGGCGGACTGGCCCGCTTCATCAACCACAGTTGCGATCCAAACTGTGGCGTGGAGAAGTGGGAGGTGCGCGGCGAGGAGCGGTGCGGCATCTTCGCTCGGCGGGACATCAACCCGGGCGAGGAGCTCTGCTTTGACTACAAGTTCGAGTCCTTCAGCAAACTTGTACGTCTCCCCTTGAAGCGTGTCGGTGGACTGGGTGTTGACGACCGCCTTGTATTGTAGGAGATCACCACGTGCCTGTGCGGAGCGTCGAACTGTCGAGGCTACATCGGCATCAACAACAACGCCAGGAAACAGCCTCGCAAGGGCAGTGCATCACACGCTGCCATCGTTGGCGACCGGCATCGGCCGCTGGACCCGATCACGAAGAAAGGCACGACGAGTCGCAAGGTGCGCACCTGCAATGCTTGTCGTTGCCATGATGTAGACTGACAAATGCTGACTGTGCATGGGGGCCTCGTAGTCACTAGAGCAAGCGCTTGAGCGAGTGTACCGAGCGATGGCAGGCACTCGAGTCCTCACGCGGAAAGAGGTCTCGATGGTGCAGAAGTCGCGGCTCTTTTTGTGGCGGACTATCCAGCGCAGCATCGACAGCAACATGCCGCACGCGTGTCTCGAGCAGTACTTTGTATCGGAAGAAGACGGAGAGTTCACGGAGATGCCGGCCGTGTTCAACCCGCGGAAGCTGTCGGACTTTCCTGCCAAGCAAGTGCTGGAGCTGCGGTCCCAGCGGCAAGAGCGCCTTGAAGCTGTGGTGGAGAAGTTAAGAACCCAAATGCGATAATGTTGAGTCGATGCCTGGTACTGTCCTGGGCTGGATGGCGGTTCATAACGGAAGCAATGCCGACGACGGCACTGCTGTTGATGGTTTGCTTGCTTTCTTTCGCCGACGGCATCGAGAAGCATCCACATCACAACGCACATCAAGCAGATAGATGTGTGCGGAGCCATCCATCTCCCTCATGCACACAGCGCCGGGCAGCGCCTCGCCAGCAGCATGATGCACTTCACCGGCATGCTCTGCCGAAATGTGTGGGCCAGATGGGCAGGTCAGGGGAAAGATGGTCAAGCTGTCCGATTTTGGACCAATCATCAGTACAATTTTAGTTTTTGCGCTCCTCTATTGGATGAAATATACTCACCTACCTCCTTTTCGTCCAATCGCACTCCTGCGTAAAGCCAATTTCTCCGTTCCAGCGACTGCCTCTGGTCTGTTTTGCTGGTTGAGTTGCGCGAGAGAGTGCATTCGCCATCGACAAAGCGCGGCTTGCCATTCAGCACCGCCGTCTATCTGTCTACGACTGCGTCCGCACCGAGAGAGAGAGACTGGAAGCGAGTCCGAGAGAAAGAGAGAGACCCGCGCGTCGACGTCCATCTAGCGCCGTCGACGTACTGTATCCGCGAGAGACCACCGAAGCCAGCGTGCGTGTCGCAATCCTCCGTCTTTCTGTCCGATCTTGCCGCCCATTTTCGTTGGTGTTTTGTTGGCGAAAGTTGGTGGAAACCCCCATATTTGTTGGTGCATTTCCGTGACCTCCAACAAAAGCAACCTCCGCGATGGCCATGTCCGACAGCGTGCGCGACGCCAGCCCCGACGACGGCATCCGCGTGCGCGGCGTGCCGGCCGACGACTTCCTCTTCGCCGACGAAGCGCACGACGTGCAGAGCGTGTGCCGGCCGTCCAGCGGCGCGCAGCTGCGCTCCACGAGCGACCTCCCGTACCAGTGCCAGTGCCAACCCAACGCCGCCGAATCGCGCGAATTCCGCAAGGTACGCTCGCGCCTTGCTGTGGGATCTGTGTGGCATATTGTAGGATGCTGACCGCGCGTTTGCTTGCGTACAGCGGTGGCTTCTGCTCACGGACGCGGAGCGCACGGCGTCGCTGCGAGGCGACTCGACCCAGTTCCTGCAGACCGTGGCCGAGCTGCTGCCGTGTCTCGGCTGCCGCAGCGGCACGGAGGCGCTGTTCCACAGGCTCCTGGCCGGCTCGGCGGCGTCGCCGGCGCTCGTGCTGAACTCTGGCTTGAGCTTTGAGAACGACAAGCACCACTTCCGGCTCTGCAACGCGTACATGAACAACTCGGACTCGTCGCTCGCGCTGTTTCTCCACCACGAGCGGTGGGGGAACCTGTCGCTCACCAAGTTCAACCGCACGGCCAAGCCCACGGGCCGCGTCCGCTGCCCGCTGCACTCGCAGCGCGCGCGCGGGCGGCCTCGCCCCGCGGCCTTCGAGGCGCTGTGGAACAAACTGCCCGAAGACCAGCAGCGGCATCTCGCGCACATCGACTCGGAGCAGTTCCTGACCGACCTGGAGAACTACCTGCGACGCCACCGGTTCTGCTGCCGCTGCAAGGAGAAGGTGCGTCTCTCTGTCTGCCTCTGAGGGCGTCGGGGAAGCTCAATGAGGTCTTTTGTGTGTAGGTTTTGGAAGCGTACGACTTGCTGATCGGCTCGAGTTGCAGCGAAGACGACTGCGAGGACTGCGCGAGCTTCGACTGCACGGACAAGCACCACGACCGCGGCGACTACGGAGACGAGCTGCATTACACGTCGTATCTGTTTGACGAACTGACCTACTCGCGCGCCACGAGCCACATCGTCGTGCCATGCCACATTGACTTTATGTCGCAGCTCATGACGCGCGCCGACCAGGAGATCGTCGGCGACTGGGGGGACCGCCACGCGCGCACCATCGCCGAGGCGCAGGACGAAGTGCTGACGTGTCTCGGGATCGTGATCTGGGAGAAGATGCAGACGCTGTGGACCAAGTCGCGGACAGAGAAGCGGTCCGAGGAGCTGCTCGTGCACTGCGCCGTGACGACGCTGCGCCGGAACTTTGACGTGGCAGTGGAGGCGCTCCACGGCAAGGAGATGATGGAGCAACTGCTGGCCGAAGAGGACGACGAGTCGCGTCGGCTCGCCCAGAAGAAGGAGAAGAAGAAAGAGAAGAAGAAGAAGCGGAAGACGGCGACCAAGCAGAAGCAGGCAGCAGATCGAATCCAGAGCGAGCTGGAGGCGGCCAAGAAGAAGAAAAAGAAGAAGAAGACCACGACGCCGTCGTCCACGTCGTCATCTCGCAACACGCTGTCCATCTCGGAGGTCGAGTCCTTGAGCCATTCGCCAGCCAGCAGTCAGGACGGTGACAACGACGACGACAACGCCAGCGACTCGGATAGCGACGACGACAACAACAGCGACGTCGACTCGGTCAGCACGACGCATCAGTGCTCGGCCGACTGCGACGAGCTGTGTTCGCTGAACCACTTCCCTCTGGACCGCAAGAAAGAGCTGAGTCTGCTGTCTGAAATGGGCTGGAACGGCTCGGACCAACTCGGGTCGTCGTTTCCTCAGTCGGACGACGACAGCGACGACGACAACCTAGGCATCCCGATGGAGGAGATCGAGTTCTGGCACCGCAATCGCTCGGTGCTCGCATCCAAGCGTCTCGCTCAGCGCCAGAAGCTGCAGGAGAAGTTCGACCTTCTCGTGCTGCGCGCCACGAAGGAGAGTGCGTAGACGCCGCTCGGCTTTCTCGCATCGCCAGCGTCCGCTCGATAACCGATCAATTCAACGTTTCTTTCGCCCACCACGCCACTCACTCGATGGATGAAGCCTTGGAAGGGGTGTCATCAATAAGTTTATTACTAGTCTCACACGTCTACAGCCAAAAGCCCTCAATCTCCTGCTCGAGCGAAGCGATCTCCTGCTCGATGCGCTCCTTGTGCTCGGTGCAGCACAAGAGTGCGTTGGTCACTTCGGTCCGGTTCTTCTCGAGGAGCTGCTCGTACGACTCGGTCATGGAAGCGAATCTACAGGCAACAACACACGTCAGCATCTGCATCAGGTCCGAGAGAGTATGTGGTGCGCTACGTACGACTTCTTGAGCTGTTCGAGGTGTTGCCGTGCCTGGGACTCCTCGGTGGACAGATCGCCCTCGTTCAAGATGTTCTCGATCTGCAGCTCCACGTCTTCCGCCGTGGACAGCTTTTGGTTGATGGAGCCTTCGCGGAGCTCCTTCTCGCGGCGGATCGTCTCCTCCAGCTTGCGGACCCTGGACTCCATGACCTGCTCTTCGTCGTACTCGACCTTGAGCAGCTCTCGGCTCTTCTCCACGTCGGCTTGCAGCTGCAGCACTTCATCGAGCGCAATCTGTGTCCGGTCTTGTCGGTTCTTCTTGAAGCGGGCGAGCGCTGGACGAATGTTCTGCTTCAGGTACAAACTGAGCTGCTGGGCAGCCTCCACACCGCCAGTGTGGGCGTCGATCTCGATCTCATAGTCGACTCCGTGGGCGTTCTTGGCCAAGTTCGGGAGCAGCTTCATTCGTGTGGCTGTGATAGAGTACTGCTGCACGTGGGATTCAAGCTATGGCGGATATCACGGCGATTAGCGAAGCTGACGAGCGTAAAAAGACCCAGAAGCACCTGTACCTTGTCCATTTGCTCCGCGATGAACGTCTCCTGTCGCCAAATGTTGTTCTGGATGTCCTTCTGGCGGCCGGCGACTTGCTGGCACTGCTCGTTTAGCCGCTGACGCTCCTTGGAGATCTGCTGGACGTCTTCGGCCGAGAGCTCCTGGTTCTCGATTCGGATCTGCAGGTTGCGGATCTCGACCTGGCGCGCCGCCAATTCGTTTTCTGTCACATGGGGAGAGAAACCCATCGTCAGCGACGGTGCTTTTCGTTGCGTTACCCTACGAGTTCGTTCGTACCTTTCTTGCCGCGCTCCTCCTCGCGCTCCTTGATCTTGTGGATGAGCTGCGACTGGTGGGTCTCCAGTTGGGACACGAGCTTCTTAAACTTGTCCAGATCGCTCGTCAGGTCCGCCTTCTTCGCGTTCAGCGTCGGCAGCGACGACTACACAGCACAATATCGGGAACAACGTGAGCGCTTCATGTCCTGTTGCGTCCCTCAGGTCACTCGAAAGCGCTGACTCACCTTGGCGTTCTTGGCCTGTTCGATGCGCTGGCGCAGCTCCAGGTTGGCTCGCTCGAGGTTGGCGCACTCGTCCCGGATCACTTGGTTCTGGGCGTCGTACTTGCTGGCCTCCTGCTGCTCCATGTAGTTGTACTGCTCGTCGTCGCCCGCCAGGAACGTGCGGTAGGCGTTGCCCAGGTACTCGAAGAAGCTCTTGTCCACGTTCTCCGACTCGAAGCCGTTCTCGCCCAGCACGACCTCGTCGTACTACAATCCAGTCAGTCAGTCAGTCAGTCGCTCTACTCCATCCTCTGTCCTTTCAATCGCAAAAACCACGTACGCTGAGCAGCTCGATGACCCAGGCGATGGAGCCGAGCAGCGCCGGCCACGTGTGCGGGCTGCCCACGGCCACGAGCGCCGTCTTGCTGATGCCGAACGGGTACCGCAGCGTCTTGAACTGCGCGGCGACGTCCTCTTCGAACTTGAGTCCGAACTCGAACGTCGGGTCGATCTGCCGGAACAGAAACTGGATGATGTTGGTGAAGTCCTTCTTCGACGGGCCCTTGAGGATCTTGGGCGACAGCGCGTGGTCGTACTGGCGCTCGCCCAGGAACTCGATCAGCGCCTGGATGCAGCCGTTCATGAACGTCTTGTCCGTGAGCGGACGCGGGTCCATGCGCGTGCCGCGGGCGTTCGCCATGGACATGCGCGCGCTGCCGTACGTGCTGCTGCGGCGGCCGCTGGGTGGCATGGCACCCACCGACATGCGCGAGATCGAGTTCCGTGGCAGCGGCGCCTGCGGTGGCAGTCTGCCACTGGCACCAGCCGCGGCCGTGGACACGCGCCTCGTGGTGGAAGGCCCGATGGACTGGCGCACGGGCGGCGGCTTGGCGGCGCCGACGGAGATGCGGCCGCTGGCGTGGGGGGCGGGCACGCCCATGACGGTGGACCGCGCGTTGAGCTGCGAGGACGAGATGGGGCCGAGCGTCGTGCGGCGCATTACGGCGGAGGTCTGCGGGGCGGCAGCGGGCTGCTGCAGGGCGCGCAGAGAGCGATGAAAGAGAGCGAGAGAGATGGAGAGCGCGGCGCCTGTCGCCGTCGGGATCTCCTGGATGAGCTTCTCGGCCGGGCGGTGTCGTCTGGGGACTAACGGCGGCGGGTCGGGTGAAGAATGCGCGTCTAAACCCAGGACCGCGCCTTTTTTTCAAAAGCGAGAGAGGGTGGTTCAAAATTCAAAAAGCCAGGAGGGAGGGGGCGGAGGGCGCTGTATTTGGGTGGTGGATACGAAACGAACTTAGTGGTAAGTACGCATTCTGAGAGAGAAAGTTCGCGGAATGTGGGTTCCAAAAGTAGGTGGAGCGCTGGGAATAGCTGTTGAAGTGAGAGGTCCATGTGATGACCGAGCAAACGTTTTGGTTTCTCTGGCCCCACGTATGCGATGCGCGCTGCGCCCGCGTCTACATCTATAGCCGAATGCGACGGAGGCAGTGATGTGGCCAATGCGCCTGTGGTGGCGGGCTGTGGCGCGTGGGACGCATTGCAGAAGCGGATACAGTAGACAGGCAGCAGCATGCAGCGCCGCCGTCTGCTCTGCGTCATCCTGCTCGTGGTGTCAACGTGGACAGCGTATGGACAAGGTGAGAGCCACTCGAATGATGTTGATGGGTTTCTAATGATGAGAGACTTGCACGACAAGAGACGACGCGTGGCTGACGACGGGGTTCCGTGTCCGTAGCTCCACTGGCAGAGGATCTGTTGGACTCGCTCGACGACGCTTTCGCCGAAGACTTGTTGGAAATGCGGCAGCTGGAACAGCTCTCTTCTTCTGCGCTGAGCTCCATGACTTCCTCGGAGGAAGACTCGAAGGACAACTCCACCGACTCGGACGCCTCCAACGGAGAAGGCGAGCCCGTCGATGAGTACGATCCGACTCCTCCATCGAACGAGACCGTGCAGTTCGTCCCGCCACCGACCACGACCGTGCCAACGCCAGAGCCGCTAGTCGCTCCCACGCCTGTGGCTTCATCGGCGGCACGTGCAAGCGACGGCAGCTTGGTCCCCTACACAATCGCTGGTGCTACGATCATCCTGGTCATCGCAGCGGCCGTCTTCGCGCTCATCTTCCGACGGAATCGCGAGTCGATCCACAAGCAAGAAGGCGACCACACAGTCGCCATGTCGGAGATGTTTCTCTCCAATCGCTCACGTGAACAATCGCCGAGCGTACACGTCATGGAGGTGGACGAAGCCTCCAATGGCATCCACGACAGCCGCCTTTCCCACGAAGTCCGCGGCAGTAGCAACGACATCTACCGCGAATCCAACCTCTCGTCTCCGGGCCGGCGCTTCTCGTTCGACTCCGACAGCTACCGGTTCTCGGGAGCGACCAGCAGCGGCAATTCCGTGCCCGTGCTCTTCGACGACCCGCCGTCCTCGAGCGAATGCAGCTCCTGCGACCACGCGCCGATTTACGGCAGCGACATCAGCGATGTGTAACCTAGTCAATAGTAGCCCACCGTAACCTTTCTCCTCGTGGAAATGGGTACAGAATCAGATGTGGACTCTGGTATACGGTATACTCGCGCCGCATCGTACCCCTAGTTAGTAAAGTGTACCCTCCCTGCGTACCAGTCACCGAGCAGCTCAAATGGCTGACTGGCCGGCAGAATAGCAAGGCGGCATTTGAATCCATCAGCGTCTGCCGTAGCCTCTGCGTGACGCTAGACCCCCACAGACACACAGAGCCATGGTGAAGAAGGCGGGCGGAGCCAAGAAGGTCTACTCGGTCGCGGAGCTCGTGGCCAAGGCCGAGACGCTCGTGGACCAGTGCCAGCCGGAGCTGGCGGCGCAGTTCTACGAGCGCGCGCTGGCCAAGGAGCCGGCCAACACGGCGCTGCTGGACGCCGTGGGCGAGCTGCACACGGAGCTGGGCAACCCGGAGCGCGCGGCCGAGGCCTTCCAGAAGAGCATCCAGTTGGCGCCGACGCAGAACCCGAGCAAGTGGCTCTACCTGGCGCAGCTCGTGCCCGGCGAAGAGGCGGAGCGGTTCGCGACCCAGGGCATCACGTACATGCAGCAGGAGCTGGCGCAGGTGGCAGACCCGCAGAGCGACGAGGCCCAGGTCATCAAGAAGCAGATCTGCGAGGCGTACTGCTCGCTGGGCGAGCTGTACATGACGGATCTGTGCTACGAGGACGACGCCGAGACGCGCTGCGACAACTACTTTCTGGAGGCCATGAAGTACGACATCGGCCTGCCCGAGCCAACGCAGGCGCTGGGCAACCTGCGTCTCACACAGGCCCGCAAGGAAGAGGAGGAAGGCAACCAGGAGCTCGCAGACCAGCGCCGCGCCGAGGCCGTCGCCATGATGCAGGAGACGTACCGCCGATTGGACGAGAACTGCGACGAGAACACGATGCCGTCGCTCGAGTTCCGCGTCTTCACGGGCAAGCTGCTGATCGAGCTGGAGAAGCACGAGCTGGCGTGCGACGTGCTGGAAGGTGTGATGCAGGAGGACGACGAGAACGCCGAGCTCTGGTTCCTCGTGGGCACGTGCTACCGCGCCATGGACGACCTCAATCTGTCGCTCGAGTTCTTCCAGAAGTGTGAGCTCCTGCTGAAAAAGCTGCAACGGGAGATGGGCGGCGAGTTCGATCTCGGCGAGCAACTCGAGAGCGTCGTGGAGACCATCGCGTCGCTGAAGGAGGCGATCGCAAATCGCCCAGACGACGAGGACGACGACGACGAGACGGGCGAGGACAACGACGACGAAGCCAAGCACGCGGCCGGCTCGGACGATGTGGACATGGAGGAGTAAGCTAAGATACCATTATAATGTTGATACGATGCGTGTGTATAGAGGAACGAACCCGTGCGATGATTGCTAGTTGGTTGTGGCCGTGGTCGTGGACGCTGGCGGAGTGTGCGGCAGCAGTGAGAGCGACAGCACTTTGCCAGCTCCAACGCCAAAGACCACGTGAGTCTCGTCAGGTGACAGTGTCTGGCTCGTGATCTCGCCGTGGGTCTGCTTCTCGAGCAGCACTTGCTTGTCCCCGAGTTCCAGTGCCGAGTAGGAGACCGCCGCGTCGGCGTTGCTGACAATGACCTTGGAGTAGCGCATGCAGATGCTCAACGACGCCATCGGACGGCCACCATCCAGCGCGATAGACGCGAGCAGCGTGCCGTTCAAGTGGAACGCGTACAGCACGGGAGAGCCCAGTCCCATGGACTGCACGACCAACTGGCCCACTGGTGAGAGCGCAAGCGAGATCACGCCGGGAGCAGCGGTGCCTGGGATGGGGTACTGCTGCACGATGGAGCCGTCGCTGATGTCGTGGGCCAGACATTCGTTGGACACGGAGCCGCTCACGCAGATGCCAAGGTCATCTGAGACCGCGAGGCAGCTCACGGAGGATCCGTGGCCCAGCAGCACTTGGTCGGCCGCGTAGTCGTTAGCGTGGACGGGCCGCGAGCTCTTGGCGCCGCGGAAGATCTTGATGGAATCCAGCAACGTCGACGCGATGTGGGCCACTTTCCAGACTGAGATCGTGCCGTCGGCCGCCCCTAAGGCGAGCAGCGAGCCGTTAGCACTCGTGCGGACGCATTTGACCACGGCGTTGTGTTGCAGAAGCCGGTACAGCAGCGCGCCGTCACTAGAGGAATGGAAACGAGCCGAGAAATCGTGGTGGCCGACAGAGCAGAACACTGCGCCGCTGTTGAGAAAGGCGACACTGGATTGGCCGCCTTGGTCGAATGAGACGAGTCGCTTCTCGCCGACGATCTTTCGGCTCTTCCGGTCGTGCAGCTCGATGTACTCACTTGACACAGACGTCGGTACCAACGCCTTGTCGTTTGCAGCGTCGAATCCGGTGATAGTCGGTGCTAATCCGCCAGTCGGAGATACGGCTGATGCCATGGACGGCGTGCTGCCTGGAGCCTTCAGCGTCTTCGTCGCAGTCGAAGACAAGTCATTCAGCAGTGGCGTGTGATGCACCTTGACGCATTTCGTGCCGTACCGGTGCACAGACAACTGTCCATGGCTGTCAATGCACACCATCGACGAGGTTCCGGGCACAAGGTTGATCATGACGATAGGGTGGTCGTGTGGGAGCTGAAGGAGCGTCGATCGAGCGTCGGGTGAAGAGCTACTGGGAGACTTCGGTACCAGTCCGGAGGCAGACAATTTCCCGGGAGACAGCACTCCCCCACTCGGCTCTTCGCTGATGCTCTGGCGTCTGACTCGAGGCATGAGACTCAGTCGAGAGGGGTGAGGATCTCGAAGAACTTGCGTTGGAGTTTGGCCGAAGTGCGCGATCTGCGCGCGCATTGAGGACTTGGTCACAGGGTCCGTGATCGAATCCACGTCCACCATGCCTTCGTAGGTCAAGTAGAAGAACACGTTGTTGGCCTCAATGGCTGCCTGGCCGCGTTGGCTTGAGCCGAAGATCAGATCGATCCACTGGTGGATGTGAGCTGACACGTACTCGCTTTCGAGCGCCTACGCGTTACAAATCACCAACACGTCAGTCTCAGCACCCTGTCCAACTGAAGCTCGTCCACTACAGCAACGCACCATGAGGTTTTTGAGCACAAAGTCTTCCGGAGAACGTGCCCACGGCGGCAGCGCAACGTCACCTAACGTGACCCCACTCTGTGTCACGCCGAGATCGAGGTTGTTGCCGTTCTTGAGGAACTCCGGCAAATAAAACCACTCCGGGGTGAGCTCCTTGACATCGTTGAAGTCGTTGAGGCAGTTTTTCCAGGTCTCGAAAACCGAGTGGAAGAGCCGATCCGCGTGGTCGAATTTCCCGCCTTGAACGTTCAGCGCGTACGACGTGAACGGCTCCAAGCGAATCAAGTAGTACAGAACGACTCCAATGTTCGAGTAGTGCGTGCCATACCTAGAGTAGACAGAATTAACACAGTCAGTCAAGACACGCGGCTGCCCACAGCCCATGAGACGGCACTTACATGAACTTGGGGATGTCCGCGTCTTCAAATCCATGGTATCGATCGAGGAAGAACTTGAGTCTCGAAGGTTCCAACGCGCCCATCGGCTTTGAGAGATCGCGAAACGTCGATGCGCGCGACAAATCAAGCTCTGAAGACTCGTAGTCTGCCAGTACCCATGGGAACACAGGGTACTGCGTGAGGTCATTGTACGTTCTGCCGGCGATCGTGTTGAGCCACATGAGGTACTCGAACGTGGAGATCTCGTGGTTCATCCACCGCACGCTCATGTTCGAGTTTCGGAAAATGCTGCTTGGGTGGCGAAGCCGGCGCATCGTCGGGTCACGGCGCAACAAAAGCGGTTTCCTCGACATCAGACCCTCGTGGAAGCGCAGAATCTCGTCCATGGAGAGGCTGAAAAAGTAGTTCTTGCGGGTCGAATGGATAAATATCTCGAGAGCCGTCGGCTTCAGCAGGTATCTACGTCGGTTGACGCTGACGATGTCATCGAGCTTCCAGCGCCGGCGCTTGAAGAGGAATCGCCATGCTGACTCCACGGGGACACCCGATCGACGCTCGGCGAGAACAGTCTCATGCTCATCGATGACGCGCTCCGCGATGAACCACAGCTGTGATTCCATGAGAACGAGCTTGCCCGCAACAACGTGCATGTGCCGCACCAGGTTCGCTTCGAATTCCTGTTCTCGTCGCGAGCTTCCGATCGAGCCACGCCGCGTTACCTGTTTGATCTCGCCATCTCTGTTCGGCCGCGCAGGTTCCTGTTTCGAAGGTGGCGAAGGCGGGAACAACTCTGGTCCATCAGCAGCGCTCGACACCACTGGCGATTGGTTCGGAGTGATGACGAGGCTCTTTCGCATCACATCGCTTGACTGATTGCTGTGCTTGGCGCCACTTTCAGTATGATCACTCGATCCATCCTTCAGTGCTGAGCTCACGTCATGGACAAACGTTTGGGCGTCCTCTGTGATCACATCGCGCGCCGTATACAGTGAGTCAACACCAAATTCGACAGCGTCCTTCGCGTCCTTCGCGGCTTTGGAGACCACTTCTGTCACTCCACCGACGACGCTCAGGAGCGATGCGCCGAATGCAGACAGCGAACCCAAAGGTGAAGAAGGACCCGGCGCACGACTGGCAGTGCTGACTTTTGAGCTCGTTTCTGCAGGCGGTGGGATAGGAATCGCGGCTGAAGTCTGCACTACGGCGGTCGGTTGCGGCACTGCGACCACTTCATCCACCTCCTTTTCAAACGCGTCGACCGCTTCAGTTGTCAAGGCGTCTTCGGTGACATCATCAGCATCGACGATCTCGCGCAAGTCGTCATCGTCATCGTCGTCATCATCCGAGAGATCTCCACGAAACGAGTCACGGTCCGAGCCAACGCTTGGACACGAGCGGATGATTGCTGCACGCATCTGGGCATCTGCGATAAAGTCGCTGTAGTCCGAGCCTGCGTCACTACGCCACGACTTCTCCACGTCAACAGGAGCACCAGTCATTCCAAGAACAAGGCTGCCCCGAGCGCTCTGGAAACGTCTCGGTGTGAGGCGGAGGCTCGCTGCTCGCGCGCGGTCGTCGTCGTGTAGGGATACATCCGCGTACTCGCAACTGAGGTTTCGAAGTCGATAGTTATCCCTCACGCGTTTCAGACGAAGCCTCATGCGCAGGCTGTTTTCTCGCGTGTTGACCTTCCACTGGACGACATCACCACCACTTGAGAGTTCCGAGGACCGCTCCAACGTTGCTGACGACGACTCGCGTTCTCCAGCAGACTCCTGGTCAGCGTCAAGTGACGGACGAGTGTCTCGAGAAGACTGAATGATGAGCTTGTGGACGCTGCCAGCGAACTTCTCAGCATCTTGCTTCAAGTTGGAAGGCAGACCCCGTTCGCCATCTTGGGCGCTCTCCAGAAGCGCCGCATCTGCCGTCGCCGTCGCCTCGCATAGCTCACGCCAGAGTAGCTCGCACGCCTTCACCTCCTTGACTAGTGTGTCTGCTTCAATCGAGGCATTCTTCTGGATCAAGTAGGGGTTGAACTCGGCTCCACGCGTTTCGAGAACTCGCATCCATCGCTTCACGAACGGCGCATTCAGGTTCTCGATTTCAGCTTGAACCACGGACTCGGAGCAAAACGAAGTATGCGACTCGTGCTGCTGTTTCCATAATGACAGGAGCTGTTCCAGTTGCTCGCTGCTGGAGTAGAACGAGAGGTCCGTCGAGGCTATGATCTGCAAGCTCTTGGTCGCTTCTGGTGTCGTTGATGGCGTTGCCGCATCACCCGACGACTGGAGACGAAGAGCCGCTGATGCCATCGCGACAACAATTTCCACGAGAGCACTTACCGTCTTGAAGCTGTCGGGGCTGCAGACCTCATCGATGACGACTGCGTGGAGGACATCAAGGGCGTACAAATGCACCATCTCACGCGGTAGTCCGACCTCTCGAACTCTGATTTCGCCGAAGAACGCGACAACGTCGGCTGTGTAGGCAGCGAAGGCTTCCGCAATGCTCGCAGCAGACGAAGACGGCGCAGAAAACGAAGCGCGTGAATGCGGCGGTAATGCCACTGACGACCCCGAAGCAGGAGAACGCACAGGAATCGCGATGAGTCGCAGCATCTCGAGCATTTTCTTGAAGTTTCCGACCAGCGCGATGCTGGTTTCCTTGGCGTCGTGGGCAAAGCGAAGATGCCGAAGCATCGCCTGGAGCGCCAAGAATCGTGCGTGAGCGGATGCGGCGACGACGAAACAGAAAATTTCCTTCTCTTCCATCGCCAGTTCTTCGCCGAAGCTTGCATTCTGCAGGGGCTGGCTCTTCATATCGTCCCAATTGATCAAGTGAAGCCGTGGAAGTACTAGGATCCACAGTTCGAATGCCTTCCGACACAGAATCTGATGCTGTCCGTTCGAAAGCTTCGCATTGTCGCCACCACCAGGCACGCGTTGATGGATGGTTGGGATCAGCGACACAATCGACGCGACTTGAGAGAGGTTTTCCCACATGAACTCGACGTGTTCGTGATGAGTCGCTGGAGCGGAGCTGGGTGGTTTGGCGTGAGGAGATACTCGGCGTGCGACTCGCTCGGTAATCGAAGCTGTCAAGCTACACAAGTCGGCAGGATGTTGTTGATGTGCGAAGAAGAATTCGAGGAAGTGAAGCCATCCGTTGCGGACGTGGAGGATGCTGTACACGACGACGTCGACGATGAGCTGCTTCGCGATCTTGCTCACGAGAGCCTGGCATCGTGACGGAAATCGATCTTGAATTGTGCACGCAATCGCTTTCACCACGGAAGCTGGCTGCTCTGCATTCTGGAACACGCTCAGAGCGAAATCGCACCCGCGTACATCACCCGCTCGACCAATCGCTTGGATAGCATCGAGCTTCGCGCTCACACTCGAATGTTCGTCGCTGAGCACAGCGCACGCACGATTAAGATCTTCCGCGTCCATGAGTTGCGAGTCGTAACTCGTGGAATTCGACTCGCCACCACTGGTTGATGTCGCCACAGGACTGCTTGCGCGTTGGACGATTCCGCGGAGTTTGCTCAGCCACGGAGGCCACGATCGAATCGCTTCTACTGCAACTTGTCCAGAGTTCGGAGACGCCAACAGCACCTTGACCTCAAACAAAACATGGGACTGGACGGCAAAATCAGCTTCTGCACATAACCCAAGAAGAACCATCGGCAAAAACTCGAGCCGCGCGACATTGATCGAGCGAGTTGTGCTGCCTGCATTGCTGGACGCCGTGTTCCCGTAGTAGGATACGTGCTTTCGCCCGACAACCAAGTCGAGCAGAACGTCACTCGTCGCAACATCAATCGGGTACGCCTGATGAGTCGACACAAGCGTGATCATGTCTCGACGCTTCAGCATGACTTTGTCCGAGCAGTAGGCCTCGAAGAACTTTAGCGCCTCGAGTCGAACTGGAGGAACGGGAGAATACATCGCGTGCCACCACAAGCGAAGAGTTCCGTTTGATAGCTTGCAAAGCTTTGCCGTCATTGAAGCACGGAGTTGCGCTGCCGACTCACTCAGAAGAAGGCCGGTGAGATACGATAACAGCTCTTGCACGTCGATTCCATCGCCGTCGCGCGCAAACGCCTCTGCAGTTAACTGGTTGCATCGGCGATAGATGTGTGCGAGAAGCTGCCTCCACTGGAATAGGTCGTCGTCCGGGTTCGTGGGGAACAGGAGTCGGTCGATGAGATTGGCGATGATCAACTTGCGGAGGGTTGACAGCTGCTGCACGGTTTTCCGGCCTTGTTGGTCTTCAGTCGAGCTACCGTCCGAGCCAAGCCGTGGGGGATAAACTTGCACGAGCAGATTACAGAAGAATCTGACATCAACAGAACGGCTATTGGACGCGGAGATGACGCCGGCAGGAGTGGTCGGAGCTGTCGCGACGATCCCAAGCGCCTCCATCGCACTCGCGGCAGCCGCCATCCCCGGTAACTTCTGCCCTGAGCCTTGCGCGACACGGATATCATCAAGGATCTTCAAGTACGATGGCAGCACATCGCCCAGCAGCTTGACTTGGGTCTCAAACGGCGACAGAAACCAGTTCGTGTTTCGGAAAAGCAGCAGCTGAATGTAGTCGCTGGCATCATCGGGCGTCGCCACAACGCGAAGGAGACACTCGAGGATTCCCGTCATACTCTCCAACACTGCGGGTGTCAGGTACTGCGGTGAGACCGATTGGATGAAGTAAGCGAGCACTTTCACTCCTTGGAGCCGCAAGAAATGGGCTCGACACGCCACACTTGACCGCAAGCCCAAGCACACAAACGCCAGCAGATCCGCGATCTCGTCTTGCGACAGCTCTTGCTTCGGATGGAAGTCGGCCATTTCGGGTATCTGGTCCAACAGAAGTAGTAGGAAGCAGGCGCTACCTCCGACCGCATCCATCACCTGGTGAAGCCCCTGAGTCACGAAAGCCGTCGTACCTGGCTCCATCCATCCGTGGCAGTCGTTGCCGCTCACGTCGTAGCAGATCCGCTTCTCCGTATCGCAGCTTCTCGCGTCGTAGCTGAAGATGAATTTGGATTTATCGGAGAGACCAGTGTTCTCGGCAGTGACGGATCCCAAGTCGCTCTTCCAATGGGTCAGCCAGTGCAGTTTCTGGACGTCACTCTCATTCAGTGGCTGCCCAAAGAGTGTCGGGCTCCACATGCGGCCTTGGAAGCCCGCCGACACTGCAGGGATCACACCGATGCAGTTCTGGCCACCGATCATGCACAGCGGGTCGGGATAGGACAAGTTGCCGTTGAAGATCTGCGCACCATCCGCAAACACCGAGACCTTGTCCTTGAACACCATCTTCTTCGCGTGGACGACACAGATGTGGACCCACGCTCGCTCCATCTTGAACCGCCAGTCGCCCAACGGAACGATGGCTTGCTGCACGCTTCCGTTGGTGCCGTACATCTTGAGGATGAGGTTGGAGCCTTCCAGCATCCCCGACACGCCCTGGCCTGTGTTGCCGCGAAAACTGTAGAGCGACACGACGGTGGCGCCGGCGTCGAGGAGCAGCCCAAAGCTCAGCGAATATCCCTTCTTCGAGAAGACTGCTTGGGTCGACGGTGCGATGATTCCTGAGTGGACGCCCTTCATCGTGAACACGGCGCGAGGAATCGTCTCGCTGCCCAGCAGCGACGTCTGCATGCGCAGCACCATCCGTCGCACGGGCGCACGGGACACGCGGAGGAACTCGAAGAGCTGTACGACGTCCGCGGCCGTCATAGACGTCTGGCACACGAGCTGCGCGAGCTCCACGAGACCCGAGCAGACCTGCTCGTCGACCGGCTCCGCTCGGTCCCCCAGCGTCGTGAGCGTTCTGAGGAGCGCCTTGAGCACCGGATTCGCCTTGGACGTAGTCGACTGAATGAGCTGCCGAGCCTCGTGGAGCACGCTGACGCTTCGCGGCACGATGCGGCGCAAGACCTCCAGCGTCGCGACCAGCGGTTCCTGGGACTCCTGTTGGGCGAGAACTTCTAGCAAGAGCAAGATGGCGTCACGCAGCGCGAGCACGCGATCAGGCTCTTCATGGATCCGCTCTAGCGCCTGCGTTGCTATCGCCTCCGTGTCGAAGAGCAGCGTGTGGAGGTCGCCCCCACTAGCGTCCTCACGCGGCATTTTGTGCAGTTCTCCACGGAGAACGCGAGGGTGGGAGCCGTTCTTTCACAGGATGATTATAGAGAGAGACAAGTGATACACGTGTGGACTCGAGCGGGTCTTCACGGGGCACCTGTAGCCTGTAATGCGCCTGCGACGGCGGTCCGTTTCCTTCCGGGGCGTCACGCTTCACGCGCGCGAGTTGCCGCGCTGGGCTGCTCCATGGGATGGTGCTGTCGAAGAACAGAGGCAACCGAACCGGCAAAGTTAACCATTGCGACAGTACCGTAAGTATCATTGTGTCCGTTACATTAGTTGACAGACTGAAACTTCAACCAGCGCAAGAACTATGCGGCCGGGTTGGCCTGCGGCATGAGACTCCTGCGGTTCGAGTCGATGCCGCGCGAGTTCTTGGGGCTGAAGAGGATGGAGGCGTTGTGGAGCTGCTCGAGGTCCATTCTGATTATTCAGCAAAGCATGGTCAGCTCAAGAATTGTTGCAGAAGACGATCACGGAGAAAGTACGCACAGTTGCTTGTTGAGCTCGCCGCGCAGATCCAGAATGATCCGTGCACTGCGTGTCTTGTCGGTCTGAGGGCGCCACACGAGTCACGATTAGCACGACTCATCCTTACGTCACCAAGCAAGCCCCACGGCCACTCACCTTGCGTTCGCATCGCTCACTGTCGAGTTCCAGGCGAAGCGTTGCGAGCTCTGCGGTGGCGCGCTCGGCCTGGTCAGTCGCTATTGCCAGCTCCCGCTCCAGCACCTCACAGCACGACAGCGCCTTCTCTAGCCTCGACCGCAGCACCTGCATCAAGCAATGGCCTGTCAGTACCCGAGCTGTATCAACGTTCGGCGAACTCTTTCAGCCCACCTGGACTTCCTCGGCTCGTGATGAGTGACACATCTCCATGGCGTCCATCTTGTCACGAAGGTCGAAGCTCGCTCGCCGCTCCTGGGCCAGTTTCGCGGACAGCATCTCTGCCTGTTCCAGCGCCTGGAGCCAGAAGACTCCTCGAAGATGTGCGAGAGACTAATCGAACAGCAGCGTGGATATCACGATTGGCATTTCTCCAAGAGATCCCGCAGAGAAAACGCACCTTGTAGTGCTCAAGATCTGTGCGAGGAGCCTTCGGACTGATCGTCGCCGCGAGATTCCGCTTCTCAAGCTTCAGACTCTGTATCAAGTTCGCCGCTCGCTGAGCTCTGCAGGTCGGACAGCACTCCTGACGAATGACAGAGTGCTGCGCGATGCGAGCCACCTCCTCCTGCTCCTCCGCCGTGTGCTTGACCGACTGGACTTCAAATTTTAGCTCGATGACCTGTATGGCGGCATGTATATCAGTGTCTTCATATCAGCTACAGGGCTGCTAGAGACGCCTACCTGTTGCTCCCAGCTCGCGCACTTCTGATGTAACAGCTGCAGTTGTGATTCTTTCGCGGCGAGTTTGGCGAGGAGGTGCTATAAGGCCACACAAACCACCTTTTGAGCGCCCAGGACAACAACACGGCGCCGTATTCGCCCTCACCTGCACTTCGTTTCTGGAAATGAGTTGATCCTGTTCACGTGCGTACGCAGTCAGCTCCAGTTCGTCCCACCCTATTATAACCCAGCGAAGCCTACCGGACTCGACTCTGACTGCATGTCCTGGGGGTGCCCGTCGAACCTGGGAGACGACTCCTGCATCACGCTCTGCTCAACCAGCGCCTTCAGCGACTGGACTTGCTCACGCAGCGCGATGTTGTGCTCCACGAGGTCCTGGACGTCCTGCTCGCTCTCGTACACGCTCAACGCCAGCAGCGCCGTCTCCAGCTCGTTGTCGCGGCGCTTGGCGTCGTGGCGGAGCTGCTCGACGTCGCGCTGCAGCTGGCGCACCTGGTCGAGCGCGCTGAGCCGCGCCTCACGCTCGTGGTCGAGCTGCTGTCGCAGGTCTTCCGCATCCACCATGACTCGCTTCTGGCTTGGTGATCTCCTCCCAATAACGAGCAGGTCAATCCCGAACGGGTGCGTTTCAGCTGCAGTTTGGGCTTCCGTGATTGGATCTACTGAGAGCCATATGTTAGTAGGCGCAGTGAGAACTTGTGAGATGGGTTCAATCGAGCAAGGCTGAGAAAGTTCCGCTAAGGCGGAGAATTGGAGTCTGCAAGGCAGCGATAAAAACGCGGGTGCTGGATTCCTGGCGCTCAATGGGGTCTCTCGGTTGATCAGCTATCTTCTCGCGTGGGCAGTTGAAAAGCTAACAGGGGATGCCACAGGCTCCGGGCTCCGAACCGCCCACCCTTCATCTACATCACCGCAGTCGTGACGGCAAGAGTCGTATCGATAAACACAAATGGTAGACGAATCGAGTACAATTCAATCATGATCATGCATGCAAATCGCGACATGGAGGCTGCAAATCCACGTCGGCATGGCGAGAAATGTTCACGAATGGGCTGAATTACTACTGTAGCCTCATGGGAGAGGCATGGCCACGTTCTGGAGCACCTTGGACACTGCGTCTTTCAAATGCGAGAGAGAGAGTACACTCAGAAATCTCAGAAAGCTCCGCATTCCAATCTACTTTGCAGTATCCAAGACAGCGGAGGTAAGAATTCCGTACTGCTGAACGCGCTAGACTGCGTTGGATTCCCGAGAGTCGCTTGCGATTCCCACACCATGACGCACAGACGGCGCTATCGTCCGTTTAGCATAGTGCAAAATAATGCATAATGCTGAGTTTCCAGAGCTTCGACACCACAGAACCCAAACACGACAGTATTTTCATTATTGCTGTCCGTTCGATGCTTCGAATTTGTTGGAAGGCTTTCAACAATTTCGAAGCATCGAGCAGCTATCAGCCAATCATCAACGTTAATTTCATGATTTCAGCCAATCATGTATACGAATCAAAGTGTCAAAGATTAATTGTGAGTCGCAAGTTGATCCAGAATCGGCTTTGAATCTGTGCGGACTCTAGGGTGTCGTCGGCGACCTCCTTTTAGTTCATCACGTCAGCACTTCGGACAAGCTGATCGATTGTGGTCCAGCAAACCTTCGCTGTTGTTTCTCCTCCAATTATAATTGGTGCCAGAAATTGTAGCGGAGAACTGCAGCGTGATCACCGCATTGATTTCAGTTTCAGCCAATAGAAACGCCTCACGCTGTCCGCTTCTTGGACACGTGAGCACATCCTTCGGATGACGCAATCCGCCTGCCCTTCCAATCGTCGCCGAACGTCAGAGAGATACGTGATGTCTGCAACGGCTCCTGGAAACACACAGACGGACGGCGCCGTACACTCCGCGTCTTCTCTTTCGTGCAATGTGTGGCTCGCAGAGAGCGCTGTCTGCGTGCCTCGCAGCCGACGCGTGGCGTCCGACTCGCGTCGGCCAATCTCACTTTGCAATTCGCATTCCATCCCACAAGGCCTATCCAACAACAACCAACGACAATGAGCCAGCCACAGATCAAGGTGTCCTACTTCGACTTCGGCGGACGCGCTGAGATCACGCGCCTCACGCTCGCCTTCGGCGGCGTCGCGTTCAACGACAACCGTCTCTCGGGCCCAGAGTTCGGCGCGCTCAAGCCGACGCTGCCGCTCGGCCAGCTGCCAGTTATGGAGGTGGACGGCGTGACGTACTGCCAGAGCATGGCGATGGCTCGCTACGCTGGCCGCGTCACGGGTCTGTACCCTGCGGATGCTCTCGAGGCACTCAAGGTCGACACTGTCGTCGAGACGCTGCTCGATGCGCTGAACAAGTACATCGAAGTCAACTGGAAGACGCCGGATGAGGCCGAGAAGGTCGAGAAGGTCAAGAGCTTCACGGCGGAAGGTCTGCCAAAGATCTTCGGCTACCTCGAGAAGCACACGCAGGGCAAGTTCTTCCTGGGCGAGAATGCCTCGATCGCCGACATGTTCCTGTACGACGTGTTCACCAACGCCATCAAGTCGACGTTCCCAGACTTCAAGGTCTCTGCGTTCCCGAAGGTGGAGGCGATTCTGGGCAACGTGACCGCCAACGCTGGTGTCGCCGCGTACCTTGCCAAGCACGCCAAGTAAAGTTGTCTGTCTGTTTAGAATACTTCCCAAGGATTACAATAAAGTTACGGTTTCGTACACTCCAAGTCTGTTAGCCATTTCATCGATGACGTGGCAGTCCTCCAGTCGTACTGTAGTGCTGGCGAACTGGTGGAGCGATGTTATCATCGGCTGCAGCACCGGTATGAGAGAAGACGTCCACACACGATTCGCAGAAAGTCGAAGCCCCCCCCTGTGCTACTGGTCCTGCGGTTGATCGCGTATAATAGATTGACAGTGCGGCGACGCCAAAGCCTGCAAAGTAACTAGTACCTAGCAAGGCAAGGGTGCTTTCGCATCCTACAGGTGAGTTTGATGATACGTAATTGTCGAGTTATGGCATTCCCTGCGTTCTGGCAGTGGATATCCTCCAATGCCAGCGTGGATGTCACATCCAGCCTGCTTCGCGAGCACAGCGTCACGGCGATAGTCCTCCACCACAGCGGCGATCTCTTCGGTTTCGAGCGCTCGCGGCATCTCATGCGTGACGTACTCGTACTTGCTGTTGCGCAGGCGACAGTCCGTGAGCTGGATGGCCGACGGCGCCACGATCTCGTTCTTCGGGTTAAATGACGAGTGCGCCTGGCGGCCCATGTGCCACAGCTGCAGAAAGATCTTGCCGTCCTTGGCGTGGACGGCATCCGTGACCTTCTTCCAGCCATGCATGTGGCCCTCATTGTACATGGCGGCAGCGCCGTACCAGCCGAACACCACTCAGAAACCATCTCGTTTGCGCGACACTGCCGAGGGAGCGCTGCGCAGTGGCGCTGCCGATCTGGTCGCGTTCGGTCGTGCCTACATCGCCAACCCAGACCTGACAGAGCGTTTCCAGAACGACTGGCCGCTAGCGGAGATGGCTGCGCGTGAGAATTGGTGGACACGGACAAGGGAGCCGAGGGCCACGTGACGTACAAAGCGTACAGCAAGCAGTAAGCGAGGCTGAATGGCAAAGTAGCGAAGGCTTGTTCACACCCACGGACTTCTTCAACCGCGAGGCTGGCAGACTTGTGAATCTCTCTGCGTTCACGAAGGCCATTTGGTAACGCAAGATCGATTTACTGCGACGCCGGTCGTGTTGGATGCCTCGCCGAGTACACTCGCTGTGTACTACGAGTGTTGCTCGTCTTGTACACTCCCTGCAGCGTGTATTTCCACGTGGGTCCAGCTGATTGGCTGGCGGAGGCCTCCACCACCAGAATGAGAGGAGCCAAGCTCCACCACCGGACTCAAATCGACAACAAACCAAGCGGCGCAGTACGGCTACAATCTCGTATTTCGATAGTGATCACATGAAGAAGAAGCTACACGCTCATCGTCTACTGGCGCTTGGCGAGGTACGCGGCGACGTTCGGGTGGGTCTTGACAGCCTCAACGATGGCCGCGATCTTCGGGAACGCCGACACCTGGAAGTCCTTGAACGCCGCGAGGCCGTTCGTCGTGAAGTCGAAGAGCTGCACATCGGCCGAGCTCATCTTGTCGCCCAGCAGGAACTTGCCGGCCACCATCTTCTCAATGAAGCCGTAGGCCTTTGGGAGGCCCTCCTCGACGAACTTCTTGGTCTTCTCGGCCTTGGCGGCCTCGTCCTTGGTGCCCCACATGATCTCGACCATGGTGGAGAGCGAGTCGTTGAGCGTCTCCGACACGGTGTCGACCTTGAGGGCCTCAAGCGCATCCGTCGGGTAGAGGCCGCTCACGTGGCCGGCGTAGCGAGCCATGGCCATGCTCTGCGGGTAGACGGCGCCGTCGATGGTGAGCACAGGCAGCTGGCCGAGCGGCAGCGTTGGCTTGCGCGCTGGGAACTCGGCGTGCTGGAGACGCTCGTCCTCGAAGTCGATACCGCCGACGGTGAGCAGCAGACGCGTGAGCTCAGCGCGGCCGGCGCCGTCGAAGTACGTGACCTTGATCTGTGGGCTCATTATGGAGGAGTGGCGAGTGGCTTGGGAGTCGCGAGCGATGCAAATTCGTGAATGACCGACTGGATCGTGGAAGCGGAACGGGCGGATACTGTACCGCCGCTGGGGGGCTTTTAGAATCTCCGGGGGGGGGGGGGGGGGGGGGGGGGGGGGGGGGGGGGGGGGGGGGGGGGGGGGGGGGGGGGGGGGG